>QVRM01002501.1:0-241548 GCA_003439945.1 Dermanyssus gallinae | reverse complement strand
TTGAATGTGTTGCCCGTGCTGGTCCATAGATCCTGTTTCGGTTCCAGAGTCCGGTTTCGGTTTCGACGGTGTGCATCGACAGACTGCTCTTATCAATTTTGGCGATTTTATCAAATTTTAGTGCTTTTTGATAAATGTAGTTAGTGTTCAAAAGTTTACTGTGAAAGCGTGTACATCGTGTTGCTGCAGTTTTGTGAGATCTGCAGGTGCTAGCTCGAGAGTCTTATCTTAAACTTTGCACTAGTCAAATACTTGTTTGTTTTTAAACTTATTTTAAATAGATTTAGTTTTATTTTAATTCAAATTTGTGCTTAAACTATGACATATTGTGCTTTGTGAGAACTTGTGTTTTTGAGATATCTCTGTGAAATGATGCATCAACCGAGGTTGGGCGTACTGCCAGAAACACCCGTCTTCCCTTGGAGATGAGTTTTAACTTTGAAACGCAGCTGTGCACCGTTCAACACGACGGCGACAACAGATCTCAACGCCATCAGCACCGCGTATTACTCCAGCCATCGCATGTATTTACTGCGGTGGATTGTTCAGTGTGGAAGAACCTAAGTGCGATGGATTTGTATGCATTCATTGTGAGAAAAGAATTAATAAGGAAGTGTTGGAAACAAATCTCTCAAACATTGTGGGAGACCGCAGAGTCAGAACAGCTGTGATAAAACTATTGTGAAATTGTTGGTAAAATTTGTGTGCTTTTAAAAATGCTCTTGAAGATCTTAAGAATATGATTTTAACTACCGACAAAATTACGCTGAATAATTCAAGACCATTTTTATTCAATTGAACAGCCTTAAAGCCTGCTGTAAGGCGCACACAGCTGGCTTCCCCTCCTCCCCCAAACCAAGATGCCGCCCACTTTGGCCAGTGTAGCATCGGCTATTGTGCAAAGTCCTGTCATTGTCGATCATGTCGAGTGGCATTGCAAGTGGACGCCGTAACAAGCAAGTCCCTGCTGCCGACGGCTGAGGGAAGTGGTGGGGGTGGAGGGATTGTGAAGAATAGCGAGATGAAATAGAGAGCAGACGACGACAAGAGAGTGGAAGCTGGTGACAGCGAAAAGTCGACGGGCGGCGCAGAAGAATAAACGCGAGGAGCAGCAGATATATAAACATCAACAACTAAACAAAACAACAACAATAGAAGACGAAACAAAATCGAAAAGGAGAGAGATGAACAAGAAGAAAATATCTAATTCAAACGGCACGCAGCAGCATTAATGAGATGAATCATGAACTGCCCAGAGGCGTTTAAGTCGTTGGCAGCTCGAATGTAAAGCGCGTTAAGACATTTGTGATGAACGCCATCGGGAATGACAATGAATACTCGCCGCTTCAATCTAGTCATTCTCCATTCAGGACTTAATGATGTGATAAATAGTGCTGCACGACAAGGTTGCTCAATTTCCGAAGTATGGTCCGAAATTGAGTGGTGCGCTTAATGATCTTGTCAGTTTATCTACAAATACAATATTCGACTAATTGTCTGCTCCATTCCCATTGCAGTGGGCTATGAAGAGGAGTGTAGGTTATATTAACCAACAATTAAGATGCAAATTGACATGAGTACCATTGTTTTTAAAGATTTAGTTACATTCAAAAGAAAGCCACAAATATGCATGTTGATGGAGTGCATTTTGGAGTTCATGGTGCTCGGTTGGTTGCTCGACATATCTCTCGCGAGATAGCCAACCACCTGGACATAGCCGTCCAGTTGGATCTTACACAACCATCATTTAAAAACGGTCGTAAAATGGCGGAACGTAGTTCTTATTTTCGGGACAATATAAAAGCTCCACAAAAATTGAAAATAAAGTCCCATTTCAAGCATCCATTAAAAATCATCCAGCCCTCCGACTCGGAACCTCCGGTCTACAATTGGCATCACTTTCCCCCTCTACCATCGAATCTAATCGCCCCATTCAATCCAGCAGTTCCGCCTCCCCCACTCCCCCCGTGGCTACCTGCGCTCTAAAATGTTTATATTTCAATGCACGCTCGATTGGAAAGGACGATCGGGTTCAATTGCTCAATTCATATACCGCCTTACATAATATTGATTTAATTTTTATAACTGAAACGTGGTTAGGTGTAGGCGGAAGACATGTTACAAATAGTGAATTAAGCTGTGATGATAGGTCATTCAGTACTCCGGTGTGATCGCGGCTCTCGAGGAGGCGGTGTTTGTATATTAGTTAGAAAAACGCTTAAGTTTTGTGAGGTCAAATTAGATGATGATATTGAAGCATTAGCGCTGGACGTGTATTCAAAATCGTGTTCAGTCAGGATGGCATGCTTTTATGCTACAAATGCTGGATCGCTGCCTGAGCGCAAGAACCGCATAAATAGAATATGTGATTCTTTTGAAAATATATGTGATAGTTCTAAACCAATTTTAATTGTAGGCGATTTTAACCTTCCAAGAATTGACTGGGAAAATGTGTCCCTTTTAGATTCACAAACCATGGAGGCTACGTTTACAAATGCCTGTATAACAAATGGTTTATATCAGCAAGTGACTGAAATTACGCGTGGATGTAAGAGACTCAAGCGACAAGGTTGGGCCAGAATATATTACAAACTTAAGTGATTTATCTAATCATACAACAGTCATCTGTCAGATGAATCAAGCTCAATTTTTACACAAAACGAAAACCCTAAAGGAACATTGATTGATTTGGTTCTTACAACCGATCCAGGTATAATAGAAGATATATCTGTTTTTAAATCCCCGATGCCCTCCGACCATAACGCGCTCTCTTTTGATCTTTTATTCGATTCCGAATATCCCCCTATTGAGAAGGGAGGGTATAATTTCTTTAAGGGTGATTACGACCAAATCATAGAAAAACTGTCACTTGTACCGTGGAGACATATATTCTCAAACTGTGATACCGTAGATGATATGTATAATTGTTTTGTTTCTCAGATGCACGCTGTGATCGAGGAATTTATTCCCAAACGCACCGGCAAGTCTAAAAATAACACTAGACTTCGTGAGTATATCTCTAGTCTAGAATCACTTATTGAAAATGATGCGAGTCCGCGGTTTGCGACCAAACTGCGTAGAGCGAGCAGAAGGCTTCGGGTATTGGAAGAATCCAATCTCGATTTTAAAGATTCTAAGTCGTTTTTTAGGTATGCCAATAAACGCTTAAGGGGTAAAGAGGATATAACAGCACTGAAAACAAGCAATACGGTTATCACTGATGACATCTCCAAACCAGATGCCTTCAAAAACTTCTTTTCCTCTGTTTACGTGGCCCAACCAGGTCCAACAAAAACACTTAGTTTCTCGTCACCAACGCCATCAAGATGTCCGTATTTATTTGTGTCGGAATATAATATCTTAAAGAAATAAATCAACTCCCATCTAAATGTAGCCTCACCCCAGACTGTATCCCTCCATTATTTTATAAAAGAGTGCGGCATGTTATAACTGAGCCGCTCTCATTAATTTATGCTAGGTCTTACGAAGAAGGTGTTGTGCCTGATTTTTTCCGACAATCCGTAATTACGCCTGTACATAAAAAAGGATCTAAGTCGAATGTTGATAACTATAGACCTGTGGCACGATCATCAATAGCGTGTATATTATTTGAAAAATTACTTGTGGATCACATATTTAACTTCATGCAGTCTGAGGAAATGCTTGACGAGCAGCAACATGGCTTTACTAAGGCAAATCTACAGCAAAACGCAGCTAGTTGAAATGGGTTCAAGATTGGGCCATTAAAATTAACAAAAAGAAAGCATTTGATTGTATATACTTTGATTTTCTAAAGCATTTGACAGAGTAAACCATTTTAAACTTTTACAGAAACTAATTGACCTAAATATAGACAAGCACACTGTTTAATGGATATCAAGTTATCTAACGAATCGAAGGTTTTGTGTGCGGGTCAACAACAGTTTTAGTCAGTATGGGGTGTGTCCCTCGGGCGTGCCTCAGGGATCATGTCTGGGCCCATTGTTATTCTGTATATATTCATTTTAGATCTTATACCCGGAGCCCTTAAGCACAAACTATATGCAGATGATCTTAAACTTTACGGGCCATCTGGCACAAAGGCTGACAGGGAAATATTACAGAAAACAATTGACTCCATCTCCGATTGGTGCATCAAAAATGATATGATCACTTCGGGCCCTAAATGCGCCGTTGTGTGTCTGAAGGAGGGGCCACGTCTACACACTTGATGGACAGGAGATACCCAGAGTAAACAGCATTCGCGATCTTGGGGTAACGATAACACCGGAGCTAGATTTTAACATTCACATTACGCAAACCATTCAATCTGCTAGTCTTATATGTAACATGATATTATCGTTGTTTTATTATCGAATGTCCATTGTTTTATATCCGCCTCTATAATAGCCTTGTACTTCCCAAATTCATCTACAGCTGTGAAGTCTGGCGGCCGTATTTAAACAAACATATTGATGCAATTGAAAAAGTTCAGTCTAAATTCCTTCGACGTGTTGCATTGAGATGTAAGGTAGAGCGTAGCAGTCTCGACTTACTACCTATATCAGAACGACACTCGAGAGCAGATTTAAAATGTACGCACGAATATCTCAGTCGAATAGACTCCCCATCTTTTAATTATTCGAAACACAATCTGCGCAGTACTCAAACCATATCGTCAAAAATAGTTGCACGATCTGACCGAATCAACAATATGTTTCGTGGCGGATGGCGAGAATGTTGAGAACTATGAATTCGTGATATAATATTATAAACTTCACTTTTACAATATATCACGCACTGATACTATTGCGTCCTTGTATATGGTTCATTTTTCTTTATTGCGTCTTATATTGTGCATTGTATATATTGAATAACCACTTGTGAATAACCATGTATATATTATATTCCCTTTGAAAACAATAAAGGAGCACTTGAAGTTGAAGTTGAATCTGTAAGAATGGGTGATAAGTCACCTTCAAGGCAGAGAGGCGCAACTGTAGCCGAGCCTATAGTTGCGAAGTGTCGATTGAGCTCATCTGCAATTTCTTGTGGATCAGTAACAGGCCGATCAGGAAAGTGGAAGGCAGTTCTACTGACGGTTATGTCTATCACATGTTTTATTGATGAAATTCCAGAGATGTTTTGTGTTACTACGCAACGTCTCGAATTCTGTTCTATAAAAGGCAGTTCTAGGAGCACGTAAGCAATGTTGGTACCGCCTACGGCTATCAAAATATAACAGTTTACTCTCAGGAGAATTAACCTTTTTATGCCTCCAATACATCTTATTAACGTGCCGGCGGAGTCGCCACGTTAATAAGATGAATAAGAAGAAATAGCAAAGTCACAAAGCACAACCCACTGCACTTGCAGCGATCACGAGGACCTAAGGCCCACTGAGAAAAATCACAGCCGCATGAGCGAGACCATCCAAGCACAGAATCACAGCAAGTCGAGAGAGCTCGGGTGCGAACGAGCCGCACTCGACGAGAGCAGACGGCAAACTGACCGGCAACGTCTAGTTGATTCCAGCTCGAATTTTGGCCTTAAGCTAATCTAACGTCAGTAAACAGGCTCTCGCCGCTGCAAGAAATTCCAATTGTATTTTTCATTGTCGTCGTGGTTGGTGTTGGCGCCGTGCTCATCGTCGCCGCTTTATCACTAAGAGGGCACGTTTTGTGCTAATTTGCCTCAGAAATCTCTGTTGCCTCAGAAGGGAAACAACGAGACAATGACCGTTCGTCGTTTTTTTAATAGGCAAAACAATACTGGGTTAGCAAAAGGCAGTTGGAACTCCACGTGGCGTTGACCTTTCGACGACCCCGACGTTAGCGGTGATAACGTTGTCAAACTAACCTAGCTCCCGAACCCTTCCCAACTCTGTACAAGTTTGGCTTTCCCTTCCCTCCTCTCGTCATAGACTATGACCATGAAACTCCACTTTGGTTCAATGAACAAGATGAAGCGGTTGCAAATATGTTTAATTAAGAATGAAGTGATAAAGTGATCTTTGCTGACCGTCCCTGCCGCCTACGAGCGATCCCAACGCATGGGCACACTGCTCACAGCAATGACAAGAAAACATAGTTGACAAACGTACATTCCAATTCATTTTAAAAGTGTCTATGATATTTTTATAACAACACCGTGGAATGCCACAACGATGAAGAACTCGGCATGTGAATTTCTTGATCACAACCCTCAGTAGTCGCCTATCTTTTGCATTCCTCAATTGGAGTACCACACTTGAGAGGCATATGTCAGGATTGGTTTGCCATAATTATTAAATAATTGTATATACAATTCAGGATTTTTAACAATGAAGGATCGGAAGATCCAGTTGCATCTTTTCGTCGCCTTCAGCGCGCTGGTCGACACTGCTCTGAACATTTCATGTCAGGTGTCATATTCATACCTACTGCCCTCATAGCAGTTACATTTCAAGTGAAACATAATTAATTGAATTTACATACCAGTGTTTTTTTTCTTCTAAGTGCACTACTTTGCACCTCGGGATCGGCAGTATTAAGCCTAATTTCTGTATACAGAGTGTTGCAGAAATTTTCATATTAGATATATAGGGAATTGTAGAGCTCGTTAAACCAAATCTTTTTCCCAATGAAACATGGTCTCTGAGAAGTCTTGTTTCGGAGTGAGAGTGAAATTACGACAATTTGTGACACTAGTGTTTTTGCCCGATATAGGAGCACAAAATGTGCAGTTGCGAGATAACCAGTCGTCCCATACAGAAACTAAGCACATCCTCGTGTTCGTGATTCGAAATTCTGCTCCATTTGAAGAATATACAAGGCCGGTCAGAAGACGCGACATGGTCGCTTAGAAGTAAATTCGCCAAAAATGAAGTTCTTTATTAGCGTTAACGCCAAATACTTAAAATCATAACCCTACAACCACTCACAAGCGCTCAAAACGGATATTCAGCCAATACACAATTCATGGCGATCATTTTGGTACCAAACATATGTCAATGCGAGCCGCGGTTGCGGAGTAATTACTATTTTTTGGCCGGATGTAGGGATTGAATGCATGCAAAGATGTCCTAGAGTGCTAGTAGATCATTTATGCATGCACTTAATCTCAATTACACCGCAATCACAGCTCGAATTGTTATGTATTTGGTACCAAAAATATCGGCATGAATTGCGTATTTTCCTGAAGTGTTAGCTTTGAGCGCTGTGATTGGTCGTAGGGTTATGATTTTGAGATATTTAACGTGAAAGCTAAAAAAAAAGTACTTAATTTTTTTGCTAAATATTTTCTAAACGATTGTATCGCACCTTCTAGGCAATATTATACGCTATTCGTAGAATTTTCTCTAGAATACGACGTTGTGCTTAGTTTCTGTATAGGAGAGCCGGTTGTCTCGTAATTGCACATTTTATGCTCTTATGTCGGGCAAAAACACCAGTGTCACAAATTGTAGTAATTTCACTCTCACTCCGAAACAAGACTTTTCTGAGTCTATGCTTTATTGGAAAAAATATTTGTTTCTAACGAGCTCTACAATTCCATATATAGCTTTAAAAATCTTTCTGGAACAAAGTCATTTTTGCATGCACTCAGTCTCGACATCTAGCCAAAAAATTCGTATTTACTTCGCAACCGCGGTTTGCATTGTCATACGTTTGGTATCAAAATGATCGCCACGAAAATGCGTTTGCCTGAGAACTTCATTTTTGGCGAATTCACTTCTAAGCGACCATGTCGCGTCTTCTGACCGGCCTTGTATATTCTTCAGATGGAGCAGAATTTCATCATTATCACGAACACGAGGGTGTGCTTAGTGTATATTCATAAAAATGTCCTATGCAATTCTAGATGCGTTCACAGTCTGACGTTGAATTGGTACGTGCATACATTTTTACGTCATAAACGTATACTTTCCTTGATCCTTCTTTATCGGGTATTATGGATAAAATCGAGTTTGTATACAGAATGTTGCATAAGCATTCTAGAACTGCGTCTTGCGGACAGCCTAAATTCACCTTAGCGGAAATGAGAAGCAGTTGTGCACCTTTACAAAAGCTGTCAGAAAACTTTCTATCCAATGTAAAATTTATGGTTCTACACTGTGACGGGATATGCAGTCAAAAATTGTTAGTCTAGAAGGTGGATTAAAAAGCTAACCTAAAATCGAAATTTACAATTATGTTTATTTATCTAAAATCGAAATACATCACTTCGAAACAGTTTTCTCGATTCATTATCTTCCCGAAGGTCTGCTCACACCTCAATAGCTATAGAACAGTAGACCTGCCGGGGCGGTAGATAAACTGTTCTTTACAAGTTAGGTTTTGTGATTCAGCGTTTCAATAACTGGCGTGTGCAATAATATTCTCGAACCACTTTGATAGGGTGCATGTCAGTGAAACATTTTGATCAGTTTCAACACAAGTTCTATTTACTTTTTGCACGGGACGCACTATGGCCCCCTTGAACAAATCAGGAAGCAGATCGCTGTTTAGAGCTTGTTCATGAATAATGGATAATAGAATACAAACATCAAAGCCACATCGTTTATAAATAAAATGTATTAAGGTGTGAGCAAACCACGCGGATGCCAGAAAACGGATTAAATACGCTTGATTGGAAACAAGATATATTTTTGCGCCTATTGCCATGGAGACACTAGGACCAATCAGCAAGGGAACCAAAGTACATATTTCTTAAATATTTAGGTAAGCGAAGTTAGGAGGTCACGAGCGACCGAAAAGAGGGTCAATTCTTGAGGCAAGCGTTTGCAGAGGGAACGCGGCATCTATTTTGGGCCCCATGGAATGAAGTAATTATTTAAGGGATTTGCACTAACATGATCAGACCTCACAACTGTAACATTGTTTAATAATAATAATGTTTAAGCAAGGGTTTATTTGATCAATATGTACATGTATCACAATTACTAGCATATTACTTATATAACATTTACAACATTGCTTATACTATTCGTATTTCTTGAGTGTCGGCGACCACTCAACATCAGATTGGCGTTGCCTGTAGTTCTAATGGCACTCCTCTGTAGTTCTAATGGCACTCTCTGTCGGAGGAATGGGTCGATCTTGGCTCCGCTATGGCCTTCCAAGCTCTCTTGTCAGTTTGAGTGCATCCTTGCCCCAAACGGCTAGGTGGCTCAAGACCGAACGCCATAACAACGTGGTCCTCAAGAAGATGCGCGTATAGGCGTCGTTTGCGCATCTCCCGTTGGTGAATAATGTGGCCGACGCCCGCGCTGGCTAGTGCACGATAGCCGAGGGCGTACGTATCAGAGACAGTGACGTCCCACGCCAGCGGCCGATTATGGTCCCAGTCTTGGCTGGTAAGGCCGTCCCTACTGCAGTCCAGGCTCTAGCGTGACGCGGTCGCCGGCTTGTCTGAAAGCGCGCCGGCTTCAAACCGTCTCACAACACGAACATTCCTCCCTCGCGAACATGACAATGCCAAGTCTGAGGCCACTAGCGGCACGGAATCGTTTATCGTCCAGCTTACTGCCGACTCGCTCACACGGAAACACGTCGAGCCACGCTCCGGCAGCGTGGGATGAAACCGCTCTTAGTCTAATGCCGTCTACATCTAACTTGCAAGCCGACAGAGAAGTTTTGTGGGTAGCCTGAGTTGCGATTTGCTCCCACCCCTTCTGCCAAGTGACCTGTTCCTCAGAAAGACGACCAGACTGACGCGCGTCCCAGATCCGAACGGAGTCGCGTTGGTGGCTGATGAGGCCGCCGGCAGTAGCGGCCACTGCAGAGGTGCAGTTATGCGACGAGGCATGGAAAGCGACCAAGGCAAGAGCGTGGCCCAGCGTCAGATCAAGGATGTTTTCCAAGGCTCTCCTCACCTTGTCGTCAAGGTCCAAAGTTTCTGACGACAGAAGGAAGGCAGGTAAGTTCCGTAGTATATACAGGAGCCCTTGCATTTTTTAATTTAATTAACTGCTGTATATTTTTGTTTTTGAAACCCTGCAGAACCAGCTCGCATTTAGAGGCGTTTAGCTGCAATCCGCTCCATTGCTCGAACACTCTAAGATCTTTACTGTATCTGAGCAACCGGTTGATGATCTTATTTCAACCTAACCGAACATCAGGGGAGCCAGACTGCAATATGCCTGCTGCATCATTGGAGAGAGGGCCGGGACGTGTTTGGAAGCCTATGTCAAAAGGTGTCATCGTTTGTTTAAAATAAACGCATTTTAAAATCTAATGTTAGGAGGCAGCGTTTCTCGTTGTTTTTCGAAAAAGGTGCGAGCTGTGCGATGTTTTTTTTTCTGCACCATTATGAGTAACGTGCCTCATCTGCCGTGGCTGCAGGTTGTTTTTCACATTCACCTGAAGAAGCAGGGTGTTTGTGGCCGGTATACGCAGAATAATAATAATAATCATAATAATAATAATTCCCCCCTTAATGCCTGGCACTTGGATGACGGGGTTCTGGGCGGGGATCTCCCGACCGTACTTGACGACATACAAAAAGTTATTGAATTTGGTGCTAGCGGTCTGACATTGAACCCGGTCAAATGTAAAGTGTATTTTACGCCCCACAAGCCGTTAGATTTAACTAACCTTTTTGACTTACCTCCGGGCTGCCGCGTAGTAGACAAGGTGAACCTGGAGCTGCTAGGTGTCCCCTTGTTGCCGGAAGGCATTGCAAAGGCATTAGACAGTCGAAGAGACAAACTTGACTTCGCGGCGGGCAGACTACCTCAATTGGGGGCCCACTGCGGCTTATTTCTTCTTAGATCTTGTTTTTCAGCCACGAGGTTAACACACCTGCTTACAGGTTTCCAACCTGTTTTTATCACGAGAGCTTTTAAGCCATTTAATGGACTTAGCTTAGAGATTTTAGAGATCATACTAAACCGCGGTCATGGTGGCAGGACCTGCAATCGTGTCGTCATTGACCCAGGCGGCGGACAGGGTTAAAGCATTATTGGACAGTGATGGGTGAGAAGCCTCTAACGGTAAACTTCAAAGACTGACCGGCGAATTGTCGTTGTTATTTGATTCTCCTCCCGACGATAGGGCTAACCAGGTCAATTGGACAACCCCTCTACAAGAAAAACGACTAGCAACCCTGATTAATAGAGCGCCTTTTGTTGCTGATAAAACCAGGCTTCGAGCTCTTAGTAGTCAAGGGGCTGGGGCTTGACTACACGCCCTACCATGTCCGCGAATTGGGGCTCTGTTGGACGACGAGACCACGCGCATAAGCGCAGGGCTGCGGCTTGGTGTTGACCTAGTCGTGCCCCACCGATGTCGTTGTGGTGATTTTGTGGACGCGTTGGCCTATCATGGCCTGTGATGCGCGTTACGTGCAGGCCGACGAGCACGTCACTCCGCTCTAAATGACACCTTTAGTCGCGCACTTCGATCTGCCGGCTTCCCATGTGTTCTAGAGCCCCCGGGTCTATCGAGGGATGACGAAAAAAGACCTGACGGCCTGACTTTGACGCCCTTTGAGCGTGGCATGTTTGTTTGGGACGCAACTGTAACCGAATAATAATAATAATAATTTCACTCCTAAACATTTCTCCCCAGTCTATTTGCAAACATGAAGTCTTGCCATCCCTAAAATTTACGGGATGGTAGAACTTGTTAAAACATATTTGCCAACATATATATATATATCGCAATCACAAAAAGTGTACGTACCTTGTGTACATCTTTGCAGATCTGTATGGGCGTGTCGGCGTTGCACTGTCGAATGATGTCCTGCAAAGCTTCGAGGGGCGGTGGCTCTCGACAATTTGCCTTCACTTTGATAGCACGCAGATCGGCTTTGTGAACGCTCATTGGTTGCCCTAAGTGAGGTTCTCGCCATGGACTACAAGGAAATAAACAAATAAGCGTCACTTAAGTAGGCAAGTCCAAACTATTTGCAAATAACCGGCATTTATTATTATTATTATTATTATTATTATTATTATTATTATTATTATTTCGCATTTTTCTCGAAAAGCAGTTAAAAATATGCTTTACAATATGTATGAGGCGCGTTTTTTGCTTGCCGCGGACGGCAAGGAACCGGCTTTGTGTACCTGCTAGCAAGTTGCGGACCAGCAGTGGAAACAATCTGAGTCAGGCTTAAGTCACCTATTACGAAATCACTTCAGCAGTTTTTGTTAGAGTGGCAGGGAAAAGTGACCGAGGCCTCGGCTGAGGTAGCGCAGTTAGATGTGTACCTCGCCAGGGAGCTTTGGGATGGAATGGCATGCACTAGCCGGCACGTGTACACAAGGTACATTGTACATGGCTATCATCACTTGGTGTGTTCGACTCAAGAATTTCACCAAGTTAGCGATCAATGTAGTTGCCGGTTCTGCTCGCAGATATGAGCTAAATACCACGCAGCAAGCTGCCAGACGCATCGGCGATCTTTGCACTTTCTTGCCCGGTGGGACGGTCGCTGAAGTGTTTAAATTGTATAAAATGACGATTGTATTATAATTATGTACCATCTTGAAATGCAAAGTTATTGCGAAATAAACAATACGTATGTATTTTTCGAAAACGAGAAATATTGCCTCTTGAAATTGGATTTTAAGAATGCTTTTAACTTCAACAATCAAGGGCACCTCTTGACGGATGTTCCCAAGCACATCCCGGCCCTCTATCCGATGATACACCAGGCGTATCGCAGGTCGACTCTCCTGACGTTCGGTGAGACTGAAATCACGCCATCAGCTGGTTGTCAGCAGGGAGACGTAGCGACCCCTCTTGCGTTTAGCTTGCTGGTTCATCAGTACGTCAGGCAGGTGACACCCAGGCCCCTCTGTTCTACTTCGACGATGGGGCCCTTTTTTACAACGATCCTTCGGTGTTACTTAGAGACCTCAAGGACCGTAGAGCGTTCGAGCAATGAAGCGGGCTACAGATTAGACTACTAAATGCGAGCTATTCCTACAGGGTTTCGAAGACGACGAGAGAAGAGATACAGCAGGTAATTGTAGAATTCAACAGCAAGGTCCCGGGCATCTTCGTAAAGGACCGGTGTAAACTGGACCTAAGCACCACGTTGTTACGGCGTTCGGTCTTGACTCATTTGGCGTTTTGGGCAAGGATGCACCCGAACTGACAAAAGAGCTTGGGACAGAGCTCTTTGGGGCCACGGCAGAGCCAAGATCAACCGCGTTCCTCCGACAAAGGATGTCATTGGAGCTACGGAGACACAACGTTAAGATCATGTTGAGTGGTCGCCGACACTCGAGCGATAATAATAATAATAATAATAATAATAATATTGTAGATGTTATATAATAATTGTTTTGTAATTGTGATAGATAAACATAATAATAATAATTAACCCGTGTTCAAAAATTATTATTATTATTATTACAATGTTACAGTTGAGAGGTCTGAACGTATTATTGCAAATTCTTTAAATCGTTATTTCACTCCATAGCGCCCAAAATAGATGCAGCGTCTGCAAAAGGCCAAATACAACGCTTGCCTTAAGAATTGACCCTCTCTTCGGTCAATTGTGACCTTCTGAATTCGCTTACTTAAATCTATGAGAAATGCTTCGATTTCCTTGCTGATTGGTCCTAGCGTCTACATGGCAATAGGCACAAAAGTATATCTTGTTTCCAGTCCGGCGTATTTAACCCGTTTTCTGGCGTCCGCGTGCTTTGCTACCCAGCCCGGCTCAACTGAGCTGCGATGTAAATAGGAAGCCGCGATAGTGCATGAAACGGTTGCATCCCAAGCTAGAGACTTCCCTTGTGACCATAATGCAATGGTCACCCCATCAGGTATTTTTTCGCCAGCGGACACTAAACCTCTCGGTTTGAGTGTAGATGGTATTCCGGCTTTCCTAAAAAACCTTATAATCGCACTGTTTAGTTCAGCATGTCTGGACGATCTACCGGTGCTCTTCGGGCAACTCAGTGAGTATAGGCCACTGGAATCTACCATTTCTCCACACAGTTTGCACTGAAACGGCTCGCACTCGGGAGCGCCGATTCTAAGTGCTGACATCATGCGGAAAGAGTTGGGATCTAACATGGTGCCGAGCTGAGGCGAACTGAAGCTATCTTGTGCCGCTAAGAATACGGCGCGGTCTCTCCGGGAAACAAGCCCCTCTAAAATATCTGTGCTCTTTTTTGCATTTGAGCTCATCGAGGTTATATTGGCTATAATGTTTTTAAAGGGTCCGGGTTCATGGTTCTAATAATGTCCTGTGCTTTACTGGTTTCATGCTTTATTTATGGTCGAACTGCCTCCTCCACTAACGAGGCTGCGACCGGATCAAATTGGACCAGTGAAGCAGCGTAGCAGACAGGAGCTAGGTCAATAGCACTTCTTATTCCCAGACTACCTTCACGAAAAAGGACAACCCCCTCGTATACGAACAAAAATAATAAAAAAATATTATTATTATTATTATTATTATGCGTGTCCGCTTTACAGCGCAAGGCAAACTTGCACCGAGGTGCCGAGAAACCGAAGAGCGCATGCGACCAACGAAGTGGTCGCCCATTACCGATGCCAGCGTACTCTAAAGCCGCATTATCGGAGTAAGCACACAATCCTTAGAGGATACTCTAATGAAATATCTGAAAGAAGTGGATAAAGAGGTAGAACAAGGTGCGGATAAAGTGAAAATAAAAAAGATTTCAACCGCCGCTGCAAATGACTAACATATGACGAACGTTAAGAAGAACCGACACAGATATAATGGAATTCCAACACGCCATTAGAGGTAACAGTTTCAAGACAAGGACCAATGTGCTAACTGCAGAGGTGCCAATCGCTGCCAAATAGCATGAAACGTCATCAAAAGTGTACAACGGACGTGTACATACTGGGATTGTTTAGGACCTTAATATCAACGGAATCAGTCGGAAAAAGCTTTTGTGCTCTACTTTTCAAACGCTGAAACAAACCATGAAAAACAAAAAGATGAACTGAAGCATCTTCACAATGATTCCCCTCTATCCTACCTCAAGCACGGACGCAATAAAGAACAAGAACAAGTTCACCCGCCTCGTAATCGAACCTACGAAGGTGACAAGGGCCGCCCTCTTTGTTCGCTCGCGCCTCTCCTTGGCTCCCGGAAACACACCCGCCGGGAGTAGTAGGCTCGGCTCCCTGCTTTTTTTTTAAGTTATGGGGGGTTTCGGAAATGCATGATGCACATGCGTCACGACGAGCGATCTGCGTGACTAGTGTAGGACTCACATACCCACCAGACCCGATTTCCTTCCCACCGCCCCAGGTTCGGCACTTCTTTGGCAGTACTTCGAAGCCGCGTGAGATGTGTCTCTGCCTTTCTCATTTACGCAGCTCTATCCCCGTCTATCATCCCGCAACGTTAGCTACGGTTGTATAGGGGGATTCTGTCATTTTGTGCCGACCGTGCTGTGGGGGTGCGTCGAAACCATGAACCGGGCCCGCCCGGCTGCTCCCTCATCCCCGGCTTCCAGCTCGACTGTTTGACGACCGGCGCGAAGCAGTTCGCAGTCCGATTGGAATGCGGAAACACGACTGGTTTTTAGTAGGTGGGAGTAATTCACATGATTTATTTACACACCAGATTGGGTAAAATATACAATATTACGATCGATATTACTACAGTCTCGTAATGATATTAATATTAAAAAATCGCTCAGTGCCAGCTTTGTTAAGGAGGGAATTGCATTGCACTCTTGCATTGCTTTGCATATGTGTAAGATATCATGGCAGTAGGTGGGAGTATCACACTATTGGTCTGAACTCACAGGGAGCCTTTCTGCCGCGGTGCCCGTATGTGCAACTGCATTTTGCGCTTTGTCGGCGAAAAAAACGTAAATTAATGAAGAGGCGTTTTTTTAAGTAGTTCGAGACGACGAACCGAACCACTTTCGGTTTAGGAAGTCTTTAGACAGGTGAAGGCAGTAGAGGTTCTCCTCAGCAGTTTATGCACTTTAGTACCTTAAAGCGCGTTGATGTATCATCCGATTGTTATACCACTCTGGGAGTTAACATACACTAACCGAAAAAGGACAACCCCTTCGTATACGAATAAGGTAAAGCTGTCGTAGTGCATGCACGTACGTCTGCTCGGGTTAAGGCTGCGTGCCCGATCCGGACTTGGTGAACTTCTGTCCTGGAGGTGCGTTGCAAACCAACTACAACAATTACTCTCGACACCTAGGTGGAATATACTGGTGCAAAGGAGGCCACGGTCAAATAAATCAAATGCTTTAAAAACATCGAAAAAGACACACGGGACTCCACATCGACGTCAACCGTGCTTCTGACAAGCTCCGTTCCTAGCAGTGTTGGATTCAATGTACCTTTGTGTGCGAACGATGCTGCGACTGTACTGCGAAGGAGAAGCCATCAAAATATACGAGAAGTGCCTGTTGAGTGCATAGGCAATCTCCTTTTTGTCGGCTATTTCTTTTTCATTCATTCGGTTTTTTTTTCACTTAAATTGAGTATAATGTATACTTCATAACGCTGTGTCCATAATTATTTATCTTCTAAACGCTTCCGGCAAGAGAAATAGTGTAACGATTCGTGCTCCAGTGCAACGCATTCCACATCATTCAAGCAATCGTACGGTACTGCGTGAGGCATCTTTAGCCAAAGTCAGATTGACATGAGACATACAAAGCTTCAGGTGGTTCGATGCCCTGTGAAGACCATGCACTAACTCCGGAACAATCATAAGCATGAAGAGCCTCACTACTGAGAAAACGGACAGTCAATGTGAGGGAGGGGATGTCATGGAGGGCACTACCTTACAAGATATTGAGGCTGCCTTCCGCAGGGCGCTGGCCGTTGACTCCCCACAACAGAGGGCCATAGGCAGGTGGACGTCCCTGGCCCAAGTGCCCCCCCCCCCCCAGAAGCCGCCTAAACCTTAAAAACCTCCACCTGGGGTGGTTCTAAATCTTAAACGCATTCACCTGGCGTGATCTTCATGCCCAATCTCGGAGTGTGGATCACCGTGCCGACATGCCATTGAGTGGGCCACTCTGCGTCGTCGTGCACCAACGCGGTCGTCACAGGGAACCGCTGCCACAGGTGCGGGGTACTTGGGCACAGTCTCCAGGGAGTGTAACGCGACCGCAATATGCTATAACTGCGGCAAAAGGGGACACGCGGCCAACGTCGCCGCTTGTCCGAAGTACAGGGAGCAACTAGAAGAGCTCCGCAGCCGCGGTACCCGGCCTAACATTCTACCAACGTCCGCGCCTGCTGCCACAAGGACAGCCGCAAGGAACCCTGCCCCCGCGCCAGCCACTTCCGAGAGCCACCCCACTGACGCTGCGGACGCAGAAGGGTTTACCCTGGTCACAAGATCAGGTCAAAAGGCTATCATCGAGGCGATCAAGTGCTACAAGCATCAGCCCCTTTAGACTTTCGGGCCTCAAAGCATCTAACACGCAAGTAACTCCCAACGTCACACATGACGCCAGTCTTCAGTTTTAAGCACTCCAACTGAACTGCAACCGCAGCAGAGGTGCTCATAACATGATCCAAGAGGTCAGCAGCAGGTTAGGAGCCGACCTGCTGCTTCTGCTCAGCTGGGCGGAAAACCGGCTCTCTGATACTGACAAGACGACGTGCATCGTACTGGAGCGTCGCAGCTCGCTCCGTATCTCCAGACAAGGCAGCGGCCACTGTTTTACTTGGATTGATGTAGCAAACGCTGGGCGTTTTTATTCCTGCTACCGAAGCCCCAATGTTTTGCTTGACAACCTAAACAGGCTTTTAAACGACTTGTCCCCACCAGAATGATGATGCGCAAGCAGTTCCCAGTCAGACCGGGGAACGGGGACATGACTGGTTTTTAGTGAGGTGGAGCCCCACACTGCCGGCCCACGCTTGCAGGAAGCTCCTCCGCCGTGGTGACTGTGTGTGCAACCGCATTTTCCAGTTAGCCCTCTATAAAAAAAACTCACATCAACGCGTTTGGAGGGTTTTAGAGAACAGTGTCAACTAAAAATTGCTGAAGTTAAGTCCAATGAGTCAAATGAGACGCGCCGGTCTTATTGCGCTTTCTCTTTGTGATTTGCTAGGCCCATTGACTAGCGGAATATTAACAGGGTCCAACTGCAAAACCGTCCGCAAGGATTTGTTGTTATAAAGCCAGCATAAACACGCAATATTTCCAAACAAACCAGATAAATTTCACAAAGGACAGAGAAATGGGTAGAACCATTCAAATCCTGAACAAGCTTGTTAAATGGTCAAAAATAGGTGAGATCCAGAAAACGCTTCTTTAGTCCTCTAAAGTACTTAACTATGGTGCAGTTCCGAGAAGTCACACACCAGAGCAAGGGGAAACTGGCCGTGGCTAACCGTAGAAGTGGTTTAGTTTAACTGCGAATTAATTAAGCATATCGTAACAGGGAATAACCGTCGGGTAGCCTTAGATTCCTGCACACTGGCTCAGCGTGCAGACGTACGAGTATATCTGTAGACGGCTCTTTCTCAAACGATATCGACCACTACTCCGAAGGAAAACAACAACGATGGCATTGGAAACCAGCTAATGATCTCTATGGAGACAGTGTATTACATAGTAGCAAACACTCTCTTTCTCTCTGAATTTGACGCTAGGTACGAGTACAACAGCAACAACAACAGACAACAACAGCAAATGTTCTTACCTAATAAGTAGCAACGAAGACAATGATAGGAACATCAACACACAAAAACACAACAACGGCGAAAAGACCAACAACAGCCACAATACAATACCAAACAACAGTACCAAAAACAATCTAGGCAAAGACGAACCAGCATTTCGATGTCATTGTATATTTTTAAAACTGGGCTTACACACTGGCGATTGCGCGTTGTCTTGGTGAAAGACGACTGTTTTTGTTTTCTGTTCATAAGTTGTGCACGCGTTTTGGTGCACTCGTTTCATTCATAATAATAAACAACAGTGGCAGCGGCAGCAATAAATATTAGTAGCGGAAGTAACAACAAAAACAACAACAAGAACGGCCACAACAAAGAAAGAGCGGCAGTAGCAACAAAACGAAACATCAATTGCAGCAGCAGCAACAACAACCATAAACCGCAGTAGCACCAACAGCAAACTATTATATCTAGAAAAAAAAACATTTTTTAAGGAGGTTGTTTTTCTAGACTATCCTCCGTCCCCTACGGGCTTGGAACTTAACCTAAGGTTTATCTTCAAACCAACAGCAAACTACAGTAACAAAAACAATCACAACGATGACATAAAAAAAAACACTATAGCAGCCATAGTTAGAGGACACTATAAAAAATAAAATGTGTGTGTGTATATGTATGTATATAAAAACCTCGCAGATTCGGATCCATCACTATCTCTATGAGTGGTGTATGGCACTCCGAATCTGCGAGGACGCTCTTGGGGCTCGGCGTCACGAAGAGGAATCTTATGGATCTCACCGTTTTAACTTTGCAAGGAACCTTGAGGATATATCGCTCGCACCGGGTTCATAAAAGCGGGGGCTACCATCAAGCAAGGACACGGACAACTGACTCTGAACTTCACGTGACACCTTTTTACCACCATTTTTATTAAGGCGAGCACTGCCGAGTGTGCAAACGTATTGTAAATGATTAATAAATCATCACAATATTTTCTATATATATATATATATATATTATATATATTATTATTATATATCGGGCTGTGCACACGTTCTTACATCACAAATGTATATTTTGCTACACTTAAATAAATGATGACTATATTTATATATATATATATATATATATATATATATATATATATATATATATATATATATATAAGGCGGGAGTAACTATGACTCTCTTACCGGCCTTGGTCCGCTGGTGCGTGACTGCCACGCGCTGCGGGGACCTTCACTGGCCCACATGTAAGTTAGTCAGACGGTGTAAACTCCCTAAAGTAACTTTCCCGAGGTCACTTTTGTTGGCGCGGGAGGCAAGGCATACGATATCGGTTGGGTGGCAACGAATTTATATTGTCATCCTGTCGTGGCCCATTCGAGGGCTGTTAAGGCTATTTCGTTAATACGGGGAAAGTGTTCTGCGCACGGTCCCCGGGCTACACGGTTAATGCCCCGGGCTTTAGCAACCTGGGAGTACCGTGTGGGACGCCTGCTGCCTTGGCTTAATAGGCACAAAGAAAGCGAGACCACCACACGAAGGCAGAACGCCGGTCGGGAGGACCTTTTGGCTCCTCAGCTTAAGCAGTGGGGCCCCCCTGCCCTGGAGTGGTCGTAAGTGCTCCTTATGGGGTGCGAAGTATATTCTGGGGTGTAACGCGGAATCGCGAGGTTAAGAGTTCTAACCGGTACGGTGTAGTAGTGTGGTACTTCCATGCGGAACCCCGATAGGGGGAAAGTGTATATATATATACATATACCGAGCAAGATGGCTTAATGGCAAAGCCTTTGCCTTGCATTCGGGAGGACTGGGTTCGAGACCCAGACCGGCCACTTTTAAATTGGTTTGCATGGTTTCCAATTTAGACAAGGTAAATGCCGGAGTGGATAAAAAATAGCCATGTCATGAAAAACCGTACACGGGCAATAGCCTTACGGAAAATCCTAAAAAATAATATATATATATATATATATATATATATATACCGTCTGGCTGAACCTGTCGTTTGTCTAGATAGCGGAAGTTACGAATAATGTCAATGATGAGTAAAACACTTAGCATAAAAGTATTCGCCTAATTAAAGCCGTCATGCAAAAAACTCACTATTGAGATGCAAAGCGTTCTTAATATTTTGTAATTGCGTGCATGGCAAAAATTGTCATAATAATAGATGGAGTAACACTAAATAGCATGAAATCCACTTGATTCGTTTGTTTGTTTCTAAATGCGTTTCTATATCTCTAAACGGTCGTCCGGGCGTTTCTTCACCTCGTGTGGCCTATTCTACAGAGAGAAGTTTTTGAACCATCAAACCAGCTGATTGCTAAAACGCAAATGCCACTCGCGCTCTACATACACGAAAAAAAAATAAACTGTCAAATGTGGCGAATTGATTTTCTGCGATCTTAGGACTTTGCGCCCTGATCGAATGAGGTTTCCACGCGAACAACTAGAACAACAACAACAACGACAACAACTACAACAACGACAACAACTGCAACAATTACAACAACTACAACAACTGCAACAATTACAACAACAACAACAACAACAACAACAATTACAACAACAACTAGAACAACAATTACAACAACAACTAGAACAACAACAGCAACAACTAGAACAACAACAACAACAACAACAACAACAATAACAACAACAACCCATCGTGCAAGCAGCTTCTCCTCGTACGGTGACTGCCCGCAGTGTGCATGTCACACAGCGCTCGCAATGCGTACAGCTGCTACATTTGTTGACACAAAATGTCGATACGTGTCTCTCTGTCGTGTATACGTCTGGCTATATCGTACGTATAACAGGACTGTGTGCCGCGTAGGGTTCGTAGGGCCGCGTGGCGTAACCATGATGATGATGATGAAGCTGATGAGGATGAGGGCGAGGGCCGGTGTAATCATGACCATGATGCTGGCTACCTTATCACTTACGGTGTCTGACCGATGACGCTGTGTCGCCGGATTATGGCCAGGCGAAACTCGTTGCCTTCGGTGGGCTCGAACTCGGCCAGCAGGACCGTGTCCTTGGTCGGATCGCACTGACACATCACAAATCGTCCACAAGCGATCAGCCACGCCACCGAGCTGTCGAAGCGCGCCACCGCGTCACGCAAGCCCGTCACGTGGAACGAGAGGTCCTCATAGCTCAGGGATTTCAGCTCCGAAAACGTATTGAGGACGCTGTTAAGCTGCTCCTCGGTGAACACGCGGTTTAGGTGGACGCGGATTGGATCCGAGCGAGCGACCTCTGCACAACCACGGGCGGCGAGAGCCATCATCAATCAGGCCAATGATGTGGGATATGGCCACTGTTCGGCGACCACTTGCCACTGAATGAAGGAAGGTCGATCGAGCAAAATCACGCCGTCTGGCTGACCGAAGGGAGAGTGCGTAACCCGACGGAACACCCCCCGACGGGAGGTTGTTTACGGGACGTCGTCGCCGAACGTCTTGGAGGGCAATGGGCAGGACAGCAGATTTGCTAGCGTGTCCAACAACAAAAACAAGAACGACAACGACAACAACAACAACAAGAGCAACAGCAACAACAACAACACATCGTTGTAGGATAAATTTGACGAAAAGTGGATGGATGGCGCGACAGGAAAGCGCCGGAGTCAGACGCACTACCTTAGAACTCGCTCCGGGCAAAGCGGGACAGACAGTTGTTTTTTGTTTTTTTCAACGTGAGCAGCCGTTGCCAACTCTACTGTAAAACTACTGTGCGACGCGACGACTGATTTCTCGATCGAAATCGCTTGCATCTTGTCGCGAAGCTGCTTTCTGCGCGTCTCGTCACAACATATTGACGTAACTGCACTGACTGACTGCATATATGCAGCTAGCACTTGCATATAGTCAAGCGTAATAAACTACCACTTACATAGAGTCAAGCGTACACATAAGCTGCCACCTATATATAGTCTTTTTTTTTTTTTTGTTCTGGGAGGTTTTGGGAATGCATGATGCACATGCGCCACTAGCAGCCTGCGTGACTAGTGTGAGACTCGCAAACCCACTAAACCCGGATTCCTCCCCACCCCCCCAGGCTCGGTATTACTTTGGCATTACATCGAAGCCGTGGGAGAGGCGTCTCTGCCGTTCTCCTTCAATCAGCTCTATCCCTGACTATCATCCCGCATGTCTACCTGCGGTTGGATAGGGGGATGCCATTTTGTAATCCGTCCTGTGAGAGTGCGTCCCCACCCCCTCCCCCCTCCCTCGGCTTCTCGTCTCGACCACTACCTATATATAGTCAAGCGTGCTACATCTAACCTACCACTTATATGTAGTCAAGTACGCAAGCGAAGCTCATGAGAAAACACAGAAAAACGCAAGTTTTCGTTTGAAAAACCCGACGTCGACCTGCGGTTGGGTAGTGCGACGCCTAGCTTGTAGGGTAGCACAAACACTGGTGAACAACAGTTTGCGAAAGTTACTGTGGAAAAACGACCAGTTGTAAGTGTAGTGAGGTCCGTTTGGCTACAACGGTCGATTTAGACGGTTCCATTCACCGCCAGGTAGACACAGGAATAGGCGGAATGTCTGCAAGGCAGGTGTGGTCGTACAAGTATTACGTAAAGCAACGGAATAATAGCACGAAAGCTCTACGGCAATAATTACGCGCCTCTGCCGAGTGTATCAAGTCCTCCATCCAGCCAAGATGACTAAAGCATACAAAATTGTGTGCATAAAGTGCCCAACTGCAGTTCGTACTGTCCCTGTCGGTAGTAGAAAAGCCAAACTCGACGCAACTCGTGTATTAAAGGGTCCCATTTAGTATTGACTACGCCAGCAGGAATCCTGAAAGGCACAAAATGATCTGAATAATAAAAGTTTTCCGACGGGAGCACGACTATCTCACCGCGTATCGAAATATCAGAGCAGTGGCGCCATCAACCGCCATCGAGCGTACAAGAAGCTCCAAGGACCGTTGCGGGTGTTCCTATGGCACCGACTAAGGCGAGTTTGACATCAGCTGCTGCGGAAACAGCAGCAATTGATGACAGTTCGCTTGGCGGCGACAGTGTGCCAGCATGGAGCAAGGATACAAACTTGGCAATCTTAAGAAGAAAGCGTTCTGAATGCGTACCGGCTACGAGAGTGACTGTACAGATACAGGCTGAAGTTGCGACGAAGTCGAATTTCGTTTGAACAATGTGGACTCGGCGATGCAATTCGAAGAACGTCGCTGAAGCGAACCGTATGGCGAGGGCAGAGATACCGTGAGAACGACTACTTCTTCTCGGGCCGGAGCCAGTAGTACCATCGAAACGCAGACGCAATTTGCGGACCAGTACCACTGCCGTAGCGACCTGATCATTACTAGAGTTCCGCCGCGCGTCGGAGAGATGGACGAGGAAGTCCGTGCGGATCTTGTTGAACTTTTCCACGCCATTCTGGAGAGGCGACGGAGGTGAAAAATATCAACGCAGCCCACCGACTACATAGGACAACGAGAATTGGCGGCAAGGAGATGCCCGATAACCAACATGTTATTGTGCGCATTGTCAACCACTGGAAGACGAATGTTCAGCGTGCATTCCGTGCAAGGAAACCAAAGGCGTCATTTGGTCGCGCTCAGGCCGGCAAGAACATTCGAGTGTACGCCAATGATCATCACAAGGACTCAAACTTGACACTATTTGATAGACTACGTCAAATGAAGCGACAGAAAATAGTTTCTGATGAAAGATTTATAGACTGTCGGCTTCAGGTCAAGTCTACAGCTAAATTGCCCTATCGGGTGATGACGCTGGAGACGGTGCTGAAGACGTTAATAGGACCGGCCGAACCACAAATAACAACTCTAGATATAACTCTTTTCAAATGTGACACTTGATCGCTTCTGGCAATACACTGTAATCTAAACGGAATCAAGTCACACTGGCATGGCATCGAAATGTTCCTCGCGAGCCTGCCGTGTGTACCCTTTGTAATAGCCTTATTAGAATCAAGGTACCAGGACTCCAACACTTGCTCATTTCAAATGTGCAATCATAATAGTTACTACAGCTATACTTCAGGTTCTCGCGAAGGTGGGGTGGCTTTAATGTGACAGTGACTTTGAAGTACGAAAGGAGCTGGCCTTTGTGACTTCAGCTACCTTTTTCTGCGAGAGTATATTTGCGGAGGTGAGTGATGTGGCGGAGGGAAATCCCTTCTGGTTGGCGCATTCTATCGCCAGCCATATAAAAAAGCTGCCGGTTGAATGACTGGATTGCATGCATGGATTGGAAAATATACTTTCAAAGATTAACAGCCAAAATATGCGCCTTCTTGGAGATGGCAGTCGATGTTCTTTGCAATGACCAAAACTTTTGTGATCCCCAAGAAATACTATGCTCATTTAATTTTAACGAGTTCGTCGGTATGCCGACGCGAGTCGCATCTTCACCTACAGCGCCAATTGTATCAATCACTTTACTTTAATGTAAGTTTGGAAGTTGTCATTCAAAGCGGCTCAATTACAACAACATTATCCGACCACCATCTGGATGATACACTGAAGCGAGATCTATTTAAGAAGTTCAGGAACAAGATAATCGCTGGTTCTAAAAAGTATAGACTTGATTTCAATGGGAAACTGGTACAGAAGAGCATTCAGGATAGAGAAAATCCCTGGAATGCCATTAGACCGGTTTAGGCCGCACACCGGAAGAAAAAGTGTGCGAAGCTTAAAATAGGAGATATGATGGCCTCCGATAAGACTACAGTTGCAAACGTGTTTATCAATATTACTCGACGTGTGTGACTGCCGACACAGAGTTCTCTGATAGATGTGTAATACCTGAGAATGAAATGTCTACCACCGTCATTATTATGAGCTTTGTAGATTATGTCTGTCTTGAGAAGTCTTAAGAAGAAGAAAATGGTTGCTCCTCTTTTTATGGCTTTGATAAAGGCGTTCGATACCGTCGACATCAATGTCATAACTACCAAACGCCAGAGGGACAGCAAATGGTACAAACCAAGCAGAAGTTTTCAGATGCCGAGAACATATTAGATGGAGTGGCTCAAGAAAGTATCAGCGGCCTATTACTCTTCAATATATTTATCAACGATATACTCAGAGTACCAAAACACGGCCGACTGACCCTATTTGCTGATGACACGACATCACATTTTGTCGGCGATATCTCACAAGAGGTAGAGAAAATGGCTAAGGAAGACCTTAAGCGATCGGTTAAGAGCCAACGGCTTGTCCATGAATTAGTCGAAGACCAGTTTGTATCGCCTAGAAGTGTCCTAAGTGTTAATCGTGAGGCATTTCGATACCGAAACCGCACTCTTGCATGATCAATGAGACTAAATTCTTAGGCGTTGTGTTTGAACTCCAGGTTATCGTTTGATATTCATACAGATCACAATCACAAGAAAGCTGTGGGGAACATTGCTGCCCTGGCCTCTGAAGAGCTGTAATATTCTGTCCCATGACTGCCTATTCGCCATGTATTACGCCTACGACCACAGTTATCTGACCTACTCAGTTGAAATATTTGGAATGGTTTATATGCGGTTGTTATGTCCGTTACACCGCCTGCAAAAAAGAGCCTTGCGAGTACTATTGGGATATCTACCATGAGAGTCCATGCGTTTTAAATACGTAAAGATGTCGATTCGGCCTTAAGATCTGCAAATGAAGATCATTGTCGTTACTGAGATCAAACGAGTCTCAATGGGACTTTATCCCAACCTTTTCAATCTCTCTCAGTCGACCTCAACCATAAATACAAGGAGGATCGCACACACAACTTCTCATCTTGTCTGCAGCTTCACGTAGCCATCTCGTTTTTACCAATACCAAATCTCAGTGCCACATATTGGAACAAACTCCCTCTAGATGTGCGCGCAACTTCTTTTTTGATAATATTTAAACAAAATGCTAAACAATACTAGCATTGTTTATAAAGGTGCTTTACTTTAATATCAGCCGAACATAATACAAATTATAAAAACAGCATATAAAATAATAAAAACACTCCATACTAGCCGTTGATGGATGTGAATTGGATTTGCAAAGCACTTATGAGAATAATAAAAGGCATCTATTTATCTGCTGCTAGCTACCCAGCTCTGGCTTTGAGAGCTCATCATATTCGTCTTGGAGGACGTTCGCAAGCTTCCCTTCCGCTACATGGCGTCAGACGAATTGCGTTATGAAAAAATTACGCGCAACCAACCGCTCATCAACCGCCCTAGCAGTAAAAGTTGTGTCGTCACTGAGTAGCGCCAAGCGATTAAGGTGGCTCTACGGAGGTGGCTGACGCCAAAGTGACTTCTATGAAGTTAACATGATTACTGCACCGAGGCATAACAAATAAATCAACACACGCGTCGACCTCAACGAGTGAGCATGTGTAACTGAGTCATTGGTGGCTCAAATCTGTATTCGACAAGACGATGAAACCGAACGGCAAAGCAAAACTCGCAGGCCTCATGAAAGTCAAACCAGTGCTGGGAGTTCAGCAATTACCAACAACAAAAGCCAACAAATAGCAGATGAACCAAATTTCCATGCGCCAGTAGCATCGAAAAGCCCGGCACCAGTATGAACATTCATCTGTTCAACCATCGTGTTCGCACGGTGAACAGAAAGCTGCGCAAATTTGCAGGGAACCCGGAACTCCACAACAACTGACATCCAATCAATTTTGATTTAATTCGATTTTGATCAAATTCAATTTCGGCGCACCCAAAGGAATAGCAGCTGAATTAACGCCTAACCTCGTGCATCGAATTAACCAGACACGCCGCACTGCCGAATGTGGTGCCAAGTTAACTAGTAACGAACAAATAGACGCGTGGTGGACCTGAAGGCGTGGTGGAAAAGCTGAACGTCCCCTGTCCTGCGGGTACATAGTTGGTCGGAAGCTAGAGGAGAGGTGAAAACTCTCACGCCAGCTCGACTACGCTGAGAACACCACAATCCAGGATAGGCCTAGGAACGAACCACAGCTTAAATGGGATCATCCGCACAGGTACCGAGGAACTTTGTGCGCTAGCTTAAGCGAAAGTCCTGACGGCCTCGAAGTCAAAGCAGCAACATCATAGTTTCTTTTTTATTTCGACTAGAATAATTTGCCCAACTGACTGAAAAATACACTACATATGACGCTAGGCAATGTTAGCACATCACCGCAAATAGCCGAGCCGATAAAAAGTTCAATGGCCTCGGTAGCCGATTTAGTAGAGCTGTCTCCACTAGCCTACAGAGAGGAGGACTATGAGGAGAGCATTAATGTCAGCTGACATTACTACACAAGGGGCAGCAATCCAGTGCAGGAGTAACACACAAGCACCCTCCACCAGGTAATGCCGCCACTGATAATACTGGCTCGAATCGTTTCAAATCAACTAAATGGCGTTCAAAATCGTTTGTCGACCTTTGTTCCAACTTTAAGAAAAGCCTTTTGAAAAGTCGGGAGCGGTCAATATATTGAAACCCAGAAATCTTATACTCACTGAGGACAATAAGCCAGACGACATTGGCATGCATATCTGTGAAAGCATGAAAACTGTCGGCTTCGAATGCGACGGCGTTTATGCGTGAACAGACCCAAAAACAATCCCTCCTTAATAATGTTTTTAATTCTAGACTTATCATAGCTCGTCTGAGGTGCGAAATTTGCAGAAGCGGAAAAACGCTCTCGAAATAGCGTTAAAACGCCACAATGATACTCGCTTGTTATGGCCTTTCATTCGGGCATTGCATCGGCACCAAACGTTCTAAACAATCAAATTCAGACGCTTCTTAGACGAATACTTTCTCTGCATGGTTGGTTCTTTTGGCGCTGACAATCTTTCGAAAAAAAAATTGTTTTATCTGCACACCGAGGGGCAGCGTTTTCGTGCGGGGTTCCTTTATGCGTTTACTTATGACTCCTTCTACAGCGATTGAAAGTATCTGTGCACCTCCATTTCTCAGCCCCAAATCAGGCTTTCTATGACTGGTGGAACAACGACAACTCATTGCTTTTTGCGGTCACTAGCTTTGGTACTACATCTTAAAGCACAAACGACGCCACATCACAAAGTGTTTTTTTCAAAATTTAAATGCTATTGATTGAGTGTTTATTCTATAGAGATCTAATGTTATACTAAAGTTGTAAGGTGATACGATGTTGTTTTTCTTAGAAATCAGGAAGAAACCCCTAAGCCACGACTAACACTTGATCCCTTGGACGGTCAGCTTTATTGCCGCAATTTGGTTCCAGCACAATTTGGTTTATTACAACTTTTAGGATCCTAGACAAGCTTGCTCGATTTTGGCTCCACGTATTGCTGCGCCAGCTTTTGATCCTCCTGCTGCAGCAAAGCGAATGTTTTGTCAACGACTACAAAAGTC
Source organism: Dermanyssus gallinae (assembly GCA_003439945.1). Lineage (NCBI taxonomy): Eukaryota > Metazoa > Arthropoda > Arachnida > Mesostigmata > Dermanyssidae > Dermanyssus > Dermanyssus gallinae. The sequence goes on along the minus strand of QVRM01002501.1, from coordinate 212,605 downwards.
AACTCTATTTGCACAAGAAGACATATTGTGCATATAGGCAACGACTTTCTTCTTTACTGCTAGTGACGCTAACTTCAGCATATCCACAATCAAAGAGACATGCGCGTTCTTGTACTGCAAGGCAGGCCATTTTATTTAGCTCTTATACACACGCACACATACACATTTGCTTTGAGAAAGCATTTCTAAACACTCATAACATACAGCAGAATTATTAACAAACTTATAAATTTACTTCCTCCCGCCTCCAGCTCTGAAGTAATATCTTTTTATAACTAAATGTGCCACAACCATCTCCCACGACGACAAAACCACAAGTGCTAAGCATTGGACATGTTTGTCTCCAACTACAAATCGAAGATAAAACCACAATCTAGAGATTAAGATGCGATAAAGTATAGTACAATTAGTTGTAATTGATCTATTGGACAAATTACGCCATGAACAGAAAAACGTCGGTCTTTGACAAAAAAATAGAACGATTGTCCGAATAATGCGTAAAACCAGAATTACGGCATTAGGGTGTTAGGCAAATTTTTTTTGCGTGGGTGCACATGCATCTCCTAGTAAATGAAAACTCGGTTGGAAGAGATCGACTAGACAACCTTGTTTCACGTTCACAAGCCCAAAAATGCACAGCATATGCAGAAGTACAAATGTCTATCTAAATCAAGCTCTTTCTCTATCTATATATATTTACACATCTTTATATATATATATATATATGCATAATGACCATTATGTTCTACTAAATATGTACAAAGCAGCCATTGTAACAACGTATGTACTGGGAAGTTGCTGTAGGCAAACTTGCCGATGCTCTGCGCTTCCCAACACCTCGTTGTTGTGTGCATCTCTTACGCTGGCGTCTTTCTGGCGTCCGGGTCTAGGCGTTCAGCCGGTGAGTTGAATGTACACGCTAGCTATCCCATGAGGCTCCGCGAGGCCACCAACAGGACCTCACCCGCACACAAGTCGTGCGGGGTGTCCGTTAGCGTCGGTGACGACCAGTCGTCGACCCCCGTCCACAACCGTGCTCGAGCGCGCCCAGAGTAGACAACGAAGAGCAGCGACAAGTCGCAAACTTCAACTTCGAGGCGTTCGAAGGCGAAAACGGGGGTGCGTCTAGTTTCGACAGGCAGGCATGACTTGGAATCGGAATCGTCCGTCACAAGCTTAGCCTTTGCACCTGCACCACTACCGGTAGGCGATGTCGGTAAACTACTGCAGACCTGCTCTACTATATAGGGTAGGTCCGTGTGTCTGTGTATTCTATGTATACGATAGTGACGTTGGCACCGTCCGAGGTTCATCCGCGTGCCTCATCCTCAAGTTCTTATATAATGAAGACGAAGAAGAAGAAGGTGCATCGTCCTGCATGACATGCCAGGTCACCGTCCAGGTTCATCTGGCCATTCGCCGCTGCGTTTCGCCACCACGTTCTTCAGGTTTCTACGAGTTCTACAGGTACGACGTCATATAGCCGCTAAAGGTCGAATCCTCCAGGACGCGAATGATGGCCGCTCGCGATTTGTTCACCACGAACAGAGATACGACCTGACCGGTCGTCAGGTGAATCGGGCCGCCCAGCGTCAGCGTAAACGTGCCACTCTGGTTGATGCTTCGTATTACGCTGAGTGCGCTAAAATCAAGTCGAATCAAGCCCGGTGTTACAAAGGTCATACAAGGTCACGAAGCGATGTACCCGTATGTATGTTGTGATACCATACACAACGACAACAACATACAAAAACAACAACAACAATCCACAGTTCAAGAATAATTATTAAGGAAGAGAAAATTTAATTCAGAGATATAACCAACGAAACAATAAGAAAAAATAATTGTAAATATATATATATATATATATATATATATATATATCCGCCACGTGGCCACTATACCACGATTACACTATATATGTACTGTTTGAGCTAACTTTCAGTTAATACTTAATGCCCACGTTTTTCGCATTGCTTCATAGACGGACCCGCATAAATACAAATGTGCAACGGTGGGACTCGAACCCGCGTACCTATGTGTCTTGTTCGGTCACGAGGCGCAGGCGAATGCACCCACCACGCCACCGGACTCGACACAACTACACTACTACTACTACTACTATTACTGCAATAATGATTCTTCCTGAGTAGATGATTGACTGGAAAATGCTAGCAATTGGGAATTGCATGTGCAAATACTCAACTAACAACTCAGACTACTACTACTGCGACGACCTAATACGTAGCGTTGAAGCTCGACCTCCGAAACTACTTACAAGTTGCCGGTGCAGTTCCCGTTGATGCATAGCTTGAGTGTGATCATGCCCTCGGGATGAGAAGGCTGAAGTTGTTGCTGTTGCTGCTGCTGCTGCTGCTGCTGCAGTAGAGTTCCTGTTGGCCCAGTCGCCTCCGCTGACATCATCATCGCGCCGCCAGCGGTGTTTCCGCCACCCGACATAAGCGGTCGGGTGCCGGTCGACGTGACATTAAAATGTATGTGCGCATTAAACACGTAGACTCCGCCGGCGGGCGCGATGAAGCGGCCCTGATCTGCGCGCAGGCCGTCGCCTCGCTCAAACGCGCCGGTTACGTACGGCCGGTAGAACGCACGCAGTTCGGCCTCGCGCTGCCGGCGAACCTTGAGCGCGTGCGCCAGTCGCCACGTGAACGCCGACTGCGTCTCGGGGATGAGCGCGGCGCGTTCGATTTCAAACAGCGGCGATCCTGCTGATCTCGCTGCTGCCGAGTTCGGATGATCGACGCACCCTGATCTCGACACGTTACCACGCGTGCCACGGCCGCTGCCTTCTCCGCACTGAAGCCAATCGAGAGCGAGAATGCTCCGCTGTTAGAAAATGATTGCTGCTACGAAACTAGTACAGATCCTTTTCGACTACCAACTCTATCCAATGTCCTCCAGAGCGAGAGAGAGAGAGAAAGTGCTCAGCTGTTATAAAATAATTGCTACGAAACTAGCATAGATCGTTTGCGACCACCGACTGTATCCAATGCCCCCCCCCTCAGAGAGAGAGAGAGAGAGAAAGAATACTTGTCTGTTATAAAATTGTTGCTACGAAACTAAAATATATTCTTTTCGACCAACGACGGTCCGATTCTCTCCTATCTGTTGCTGAGCGGTTTGCGTTTTTTTCGCTCTGCGCGCTCCCGTGTGTTTGTGTGTATGTCACTCCCAAAGCTGCATCTTAGAGCAGGTACGCGAGAGGGGCGGATGAGAGATATTTGGTTTAGACTTTGCTTTCCGACGACTTTCGGATCTATTTGTTCCAGAATCCAGTCCTCTGTCTGCGTGCCCTCCTTTCCTACAGTCCGCGTACGGAACTTCTCCGGCTTTCTGCGGAAACGTTGCATCTTAATGTGGGCTTTTTATTATTGTTGTTGTTGAAAAGAAAGAAAACCTTGCTATAGCGTGGAATGACCAAGCAATGAGCCCAGATGCGCCGCCAAAGTATGGTGTCATCTTTTTGTCAATGCGTGGTTACAGCCTATATACTCCTAATATATAGCAGGACCATTGCCTGTAATAATAGTGATGTTAAATCTTGGCTTTGGCTCCGCCCACCGTCAAACTTGGCCCCGCCTCTGTTCGTAGTTAGGAGTAGGTTAGGAGCTTGTTAGCAGACGACACCCGCTACACTGGCGGGCCACATCATTCAATAGCCGCCGCCGTAGCCGCGTTTCGTAGTAGCCATTATCAACGTGTTGCGACGTCATTAAGTTGACGTACGAGGCGGAGCTTTAAGAGTGGCGGGAGTTCCCGGGCCTCTGCTCTGTTTTAAAACAGGTCAGAATACAATGACGGCAACAACAACAATACCAACGATAACAACAACTCCAATAACTACAACAATGAAAACTATGGCTACGACAGGCCCCGGAAAACCTCTGCCGTCAAAGCGGGTGCGTTCGTGCTGTGTCTGGCATCCCTCCACACATCGGTCCGTCGATCTAGACGGCTAGCAGAGCTTGAAGTGGACGCCATACGAAGCGACTAGCTTCATCTGGCCGCTCGTTTACACTGCGAGTCAGTCACACGCCTTGTATCGACAACCTCGGGGGACGACGACACCATGGGCTCTTCTCTAGTGAGGCCGGGTTGTATTGCAAGCCGATTGCATACACCCCACGCGCGCCCCAGCCTTTCGCCCGACCCCCCGACCGCCTGTTCCGTTGATCGGACTGGCGGACGGAGATTGGTCTGTCGATGGATCGATCAGGTACTTCGGTATGCCCGTTCTCTCGCTTGCGGTGCTGCTGGCAGCTTTTGTTTACCTAATCTTCTTCTTCTTGGTTGTTGTTGTTGTCGTTGTCTTCTTTCTATTCTTTTTCTTGTTCTTCTTCGGCTGCTGCTGCATCGTTTTCCTCGTCTCTATCATCAGCTTCGTCAGTTGTCTTCAGTTCTTTGTTGTTGTTGTTCGTTTTGCCGTTGGCTTGTACGGCGAGTCTTAGTAATGCTGCTGCTGCGGCTGTGATTGACGCAGCTGCTGCCGCTGTTTGCTGAGCTGGCCGGAGCTCCACTTTCGGTCAAGCGAGCTTCATTCGCCTTTGCACGTTTCGCTCAATTTTCTCTCTCGTGCGATCAACCATGGTCGGCTCCTATCGTCAAGATTGCCCTCGCTCAATCCTCTAAGAGTACTGTTTTGCTCTCCTTTGCAAACACGTCGCTTTCTCTCTCTCTCTCTGACACACCCTTGCGGGTTTCTGTGTCTCTATTCTTCTCTTAAACAATCCACTCGTCAATGTTTGCTCTCCCCCGCTATCTCTCTCTCCCTCTCTTTCTCCTTGTTGAGTGGTGGGGTCTTTCCTGAGGAGAGTAGCTAGAGGGGGTAGTTGTAGTAGTGGAAGTCGACCTCCTATATGGATGGTGGGCCTTTATGGACGGCCGTAGGCAAGCCCTGCAGCTAGCCAGGCACTCAGCCAGTCAACAACATCTAACATGAAGGCGAATTTGCGTTGTCGGAACCCAACCCCCGGCCAGCGTACAGAGCGCGGGGGCGGTTGAGGTCGCCGCCACAACTGCAAGCTGCAACAGCACCCCCTAGCCGAGGCGGTGCTGCCAGGCGGACCAGTAACACACCAGCAGCGCCACCAACACCATGACCCCTCAACAGTAGCAGCAGCAGCAATCGCCGCCCCACAATCAGTGGGGTAGAGCCCACCGCGGCTACCCTCGTCGTCGCCGTCGTGGGGGAAGCCGAACGTGTGCCGCACCTGCTCAGCTTGCACAGGTGCGTTCGGTTTGGCCTTCCCTAGATCGTTGTTATCCCTCTACTGCGACATTTACTACTACTACTACTATTATTATTATTATTACTACTAGTACTACTAAAACAAGAACATAAACAATAACTTCTACGATAGCATTATTTCTATCCCTTTCTATCTGCCGTTGTCTCAATACACTGGCTGCACACCTCTCTTTTACCGTCTCCGCCTCTTCGCTCTGCAAGCGTATTCGTTCTTTGTCTCTAACGCACGCGCTTTCTCTCTGTGCATTTCTGTGTTTCTCTGTTGCGAACTTGTTGTACTGCAAACAATGCTTGTTCTCTAAATGTCAGCAACCGATGTTGCGACCTGCAGGCTAACACTATGTCTTGCAAAAACTTACGAAGAAGATGAAGAGCAAGTAAAGGAAAAATCAAACTCAACACTAATGCAGAAACAACAACAACAACAACAATGACAACAACAGCAGCAGCAGCGGCAGAAGTGTCGAGACATTAATTGCTCAAAACATCACCTGCACACAACGCCACACACCGACAGTCGCGTGGCCTTATCGGCATTCATCAACAATTCCACCACGTTTATGGATACCGGTGAAGGTGAAACTGCTGCTGCTGCTGCTGATGGTGATGACGATGTTTTTTCGATCGCTTTCGCCTTCAACTCTGCAGGCCCTGCTCACTAGCCTAATCATGGTCGACTTCACTCAGCAGCGGACGAGCACTTCACCGATACTACTACTACAACTTAGAGCGTAAGAAAGCTACTAATGCGATTAGAAAATGGCTCTCATTTTCTCTCGTACACATGTGCATGTATATATGCATATATATATGGCTCTCATTTTCTCTCGTACGCATATATATATATATATATATATATATATATATATATATATATACACACATTTCACCCTTTTATATTAGGGGCGCATCACGCTGCACCTATTAATTACCTATATTGTACTCCCCCTGTTTTTTTCACGTATGCGTTGAGCACCTTCGGTTGGGATAGCCTCTGCTTCGTGATCTCTACCTGTGCCGTTTCTGCATCCTTGCCTAATCCTAGCGCCTCCCCTAATTCTAAATCCCTAGTCCCTCCCAATTGTTCACACTCCCTAAGCAGACGATCTCTATGTGTATGTAGAACGAGAGAGAAATAGATCGACAGACGCACATATGCGTGCCCATACCATGTGATAGGATACGACCGAAAGGAGGTCGAACGTGTATTCGTGAAACGTGATTCGTGAGCTGCTGTACTTACGGGGTAGATCGCCTTTTGTGCGAGACGTCTCTCGGCGGCTTCCTTGATGAGGTCGCGCATATGCTCGATCATCTGATGACGGCTCATGCGCCCGCTAAATGGGTTGGCGTCATCTCGCGGCGGGGCCATCTCGACGGCATCGTCCGACTGGCTCTATTAGTAGAGCGCGAGTACACAGCGCACAATCAGGAGCAGAAGCCGACGATACGATCCGACATGGCAACAACACACCAACGACAACAACAACAATAACAACAAAGTAAGCCGGTGCACAATGTAGACATGCGATCCCAAAACAGACAACTCGTCGAATTGTTTACTTATGCGTTGCAATGATGTGATACTTAGTGCCTTATTTGTCGCGAAATAGGCTAACAAACATTTAAGCTAGATTAGTAGATTAATGTGGTGTTACCTATAGTTCATACTTGTGCACGTCGACGAAATATATATATATATATATATATATATATATATATATATATATATATATATATATATACATATATATTAATTCCCAGTGTAATAGTGAATTCATAGTATTAATAAATAGTAGTCACAAACCGAGCAAGATGGCGTAGTGGCAAAGCCTTTGCCTTGCATTCGGGAGGACTGGGTTCGAGACCCAGACCGGCCACTCTTAAATTAGTTTGCATGGATTCCAATTTAGTCAAGGTAAATGCCGGAGTAGATTAAAATTAGCCATGACATGAAAAACCGTACACGGGCAATAGCCTTACGGAAAATCTAAAAAACAAAAAGCGCTTTTTTTATCAGATGCCGCACGTTCAGGCAAAGATAGCCGCAGTAATGCCGCGAGCATCGAGTTTTGGCCGTATCGAGTGAGTGATACGACACGGGCTGCGTTCTTGAACGGCCAACGTAGGTACGTACCATGCGCAGCTGTGCCGATTTGACTTTTTTGTGCGCCGACGTCTTCTTGTTGCGCTGCTTCTCGCGCTCCTGTTGACGTTCGGTGTGCCTCAGAAAAGCGTGCCACGTTTTTCGCGGATCGAGTGCAATGCCCGGTCGGCGTTTGTGTCTACCACCGCCCCCGCCCGACTGGCGCCGTCCGCCACCGCCTCCTGTGCGCCCCTGCGAGGTGATCGATGAGGTCGCTGACGTCAACCGTGACCCTCCTGAAGATTCCTCTGCAGTGGGGGAGGCGGCCGCGGCGGCGGCGGCAGCAGCAGCCGCCAAATGTTCCTCCCATTCACGTTCCTCTTCGGCCAACTTGAGCTTCTGGCGGGTGTCACCATTGCTGGAACTTCCGCGGCTCTCCGTGTCCGTACCTCGACCATTGACGTTTTCCGTCGACCATGGGGCGGAAGGTGCGACGCCCGCCTCATCTCGAAGTCTCGACGACGACGACGACGATGATGGTGATGATGAGGATGATGAAGATCGCGACGCAAGACGCGATTCACTGGCCTCTGCGATGCGCTCTCTTTGCTGTGGTTGAAGGTGTTGTTGTTGCTGTGGTTGTTGTTGTGGTTGTCCTGCTACAGCTGCAGACCCCTGAGTCTGCGCCGGTGGCATGATGGCCTGCTGAGGTGTCAGGGCAGCGGCGGCTGTCGCCTTCAGCATCGACGGATCGACGTTCCGATAGCCGAGCGCTTCGGCGAGCGTGTCGAGAGGGGCGGCCGAGTTTAGCGGGCCCGAGCGGCCGCCCGAAGCGTCGACGAGCGCCGCGGCGTGCCACACGTCCGGCGGGCAGGCGAGCAGAGCCACGAACGCTGTGAACGAACAGAGCAAACTGGTGACGGCCATCGCAAGGCAGACGGAGTGGCGCGCGGTGCCCAACGTGCCCGGTGCGGGCTTCAGGTTCTTCTCGGGATCCGTGGCGAACTTCGTAGCGGAGGCGAGCTCGCCACCGCTCGGCCGACGTCACGTGCGGCTTTTGCGGGCGACGGCGGTGGTGGGGGTGGTGGGGTTGCTGCTGTTGCTGCAGTTGCTGTCGCTTCTGCTGCAGTTGGCGTCAGGCTGGGCTGGCAACGAGAAACAACAACTGCAAGGTTGTGTGCGGCGGGTTTGTCAGCGGTTTGCCGCGATACGAGACGCCACAAGCTACGACCGACTAGTGATCCGCAGGTACGCAGTGGCCAGCCAGCGTAGCAGAGGTGAATGGCAAAGTACCCCCAACTGTAGCTGAGGTGAACAGCAAAGTACCCCGCAACCGTAGCTGAGGTGAACGGCAAAGCGCCCCGCTACCGTAGCCGAAGAAAACCTAGTTAATTTCACAGCTCATTTTGATGACTGGGACGGGTAGCAGTAAAAGTCGTCTTCGTCGTCGTTGTAAATCTGGTACTTGGCGTGATGTCGCTGCTCAGTATTGATTTGCGTTCACGATTGCAACGAAGCACAGACGGTCTTCGGTCATACCACGAGCATGAAGTCGAAGAACAGCAAGCGGAAGTGAAGACAGCACACGTTCGGAGTTGCATGCTGCGGGGCGTGAACTTTACGAACCAGAACACAACGTAACACACTTCGTCGTTGTCGTCGTCGTTCACTCACGCTCACATGATTTGCTCACACACTCATTCCCGGTAGGTTCACAACCGCAGTCTTACGATCTCGACGGGTGTTGGCACGGCGACTTCAACACAGTGACTGATGACAGCTATAGGACAGCGTGTGCTGCTTTTACATACTACAATACTATGACACTTAGACTAAAACGTCGTTTCACTTCGACGAAAGGATGCTCGACGGTGGATGGTGCACGATGTGCACTCATCGGCGGACTCACAGCAACTGCGCGAAGCTGCTTTCGGGGGGCCGGTTTTAATCTCAGCGGCGTGAGCGGCGCGAGCGGCAGAGGCGGCGCAACGAGACCACCCTTCGTTAGCGACGAGGGTGGGTGCTCATTGCAGAGCGGGTCTACGTTGTTGCTGCTGCTGCTGCTGTAAGCTCTACAGAGAGATGCAGAAGAGGCATATTTAGACAGAGAGTGAGAGAGTGAGAGTGAGAGAGTGAGAGTGAGAGAAGATAGAGGGGAGAGATCTACACCCTGTAAACCAAGGCATAGAGAGACGACATCGCGACGGATAAACGTGGAGACGAAGCCCGAGCCCAAGAAAACCAGATACGGGCATGGTGGCGGGCAAATGCACCTGAGCCTCATCGTCACCTCCTTCTCCTCTCGAGTGGCCTCAGCTGCAGCCGCCCGTGGCTCTGCCTAACCATTCAGCCTACTGCTGCTGCTGCTGCCGCCGCCGCCGCCGCCGCCACCGCCGCAGCAGCAGAGCCGGGAGCCAACCGCTTGAGCTCCTTCCTCTGTGCAGCTCAGATACACCCAGGCAGGTAGGCAGGCAGGCTGTGCAAGCGATGAACGAGAGCAAACCTGCGGAGAAACAGTCACACACAGATAGACAAAGAGAGCGCTCATCCGTACGTTCATCCGTCTGTCTATCCTTCCGACCAACCGCCGAACAACAACCGACATATATGTACAGATGTACAACACTCACCCTACCTCTCTACCGTTGAAAAGCCCCCCGAGTCTTCTTTACACACACACACACAAACTCAAGGCTTGCCGTGCACGCATTGGTATACAGGTACGCACACACACCTGCGTACACAGACAGACAAGCACTACTCCATAGATCGCGGCAGGACGGCAGGCGAAGCACGAAGCATCATCCACGGCGGCAACCGTCGAGGCCGCCGCTGCCGTTTGCTGCTGAGCTCGTGCGTTGATCTCTTCGGGCAAACGAGTTCAGCTTCGCTATTGACTGTAGAGGAGAGTGAAGTGAACGAAGTTCAGGACGAGATGGGAGGCGAAACAGAAAAAAAAGACGAAGAAGACGGATAGTGACGATTATGAGGGAGATGATGATGATGATGATGATGATGCTGGCGACGACGACGACGACGGCGATAAATATGGTGATGTTGATGGTGGTGAAGGCGATGATGGTGATGGTAGTGGAGGTGATGCTGATGGTGATTATGATGCTGAGGAGGAAGATTGTAAGGAAGATGAACGTAGCGGGGGCGGGGCGGGGCGGCGGCGGCGACAACAACAACAACAACAACAACAACGGTCAAACATCCCCCCCTTGTGCCGCCGTCCTGACCATCAGCGTCATCAGCAGCTTTGTCACTGTTGCGGGCGTTAGAGCGCGTCCGTAGCGTTGAGCGGCAGCAAGAGTCAATCAATATATATACATGCACATATACACACGTGCGCATGCGCACGTCGGTTCGTACGTACAAAGACACATACGTTTAGACATTAAAGCTGCCTGCCGGGTTAGCAACGACGGTCTCATGCCCCCGGGCAACCCTTCGTCCTTGCATAGCATACATGTACAACATACAACGACGATCGCGTCATCCTTGCAAAGACGTATGTCCCGCCTGACAGGTCGATCGAGACCAGATCAGCTCTGAAGGAAGCGCGCGAAGGTGGTTGAGTAGCGCAGCTACTGCGCTCTGGTTGTTGTGCTTCGGCGGTCGATGCCGTCGTTGTCGTCATCATCACCTCCCGCACAAAACACCCTAAGGAGAAGCAGTCATACTATCAGCAGAAACAGAAGAACAAGAAGAAGAAGAAAAAGAAAAAGAAGAATGTGAACACCATGATGCACCTGTGTGTACCATGTGAGTTAGGAAAAAAAAAGATATAGAGATAGCAAGAGAGATTTACGGGTAGGCATGGGACGAAGAGACACTGAGAGAAAGTAAGTACGCGGTAAGCAACCACGACATTCAGGGTGACGGGCTACTGCTTCTGCCACTGCTGCCGGGTAAGCGACGGGAAACTGCTGTTCTAATGTTCACAGGTGCACTAGGCGACAGCTAGCGGAATAGTCTCCCTGCCTCTGCACGAATGCATTTCGTACGTTCGCTACGAAAGCGCGAGAAGCACGCGTACCGCGATGAACAACGTAAGCCCGTGTTTAATCATTTTGTCGGCCAAGCTTGTGGCCAGTCAGCTCTGGCGGGGAGCTTCGGGGAGCAGCTAGAGAAAAGAGGTGGGGGGAGATTGGCGTGCTTGCGTGCGTCCATGCGTACGTGCGTCCATGCGTACGTGCGTATGCATGCAACCATGCAACGATACAAGCGCCGAGAAACGCTTCGACGTTTGCCCCAGTGAAGTAGAGGACGGCAACATCAGGGGGTAGCAGCGTCGTAGCGTGGCGTAGGATCAAGGAGTACAGGGGCAACCACCGGAAGGCACGTGTTGGACGTCGGAGACGACAACACACATTGCTGGCAACGTCCTGCCCGTTGCCTGCCCATCGCCCATCATAGCGCGTCCCAACAAAGTGCAAACACACAATTACGGCGGTGACGACGATTTTAACGACCCTCGTAAGCCTCTCTTCTTGCCCTCTTTGCCCCTTCATTGCTGTATGCTGAGCGGCAAGCGCAGGCGAAGCAAGACTGCGCGCCTAAGACAACATTGGGGCTCGTCTTCGGTGCTGCTGCTGCTGCTGCTACTGGCGCTGTAGATAATGATGGTGGTTATGATTGTGTTGGTGATGTTGGTGCTGCTGCTGCTGCTGATGATGTGGGGGTAGCCCTAGATATAGTATGCCGGTAGTGAGGGTCGTGGCGGCGGTAGCAGTAGTAGCAGAAGTAGTAGTAGTAGTAGTAATGGTAGTGATAGTAGTAGGCGGGAAGTCGTGTCGTTCAACCTGATCTAAGTGAGTGTTCCGCGTTCAGAGGGTACCACCACCAGCCCCACCACCACCATCACCAGGTGGGGTGGGTGGTGGAGTTCAGAGAGTCACACACTTGGACAGTATGAGAAGGACCGGCTGCTAGCTATTACTAGCTTGTACTACGGCCGCCACCGCCGCCCTCGCAGGAATTCGCCGACGAGCCGAGGAATGTCAGCTCAACACCGCCGAAGCCCCTGGCGGTTCTCGTGAAGACGACACCTTGCGCTCCAGCCTTGTGCTCGTAGCCATGAGATGAGCAAATAGAATGAATGTCCTCGTCCCAAGCCTGTCCCAATCTAACCCGTACCAAGTCGACTAGCCGGCGGCCCCCGGAGCGGCCCGACCCGGCCCGGACCTAGATCCCGGTCTCGGCCGGACAAACAATGACGCCATCCATGCGTCGTCCACGGTGCATGGTTATGGCGCTGCTATGGATATACGCCGCCGGCTCGGGGCTGTAATGCTCGGCTGCCGGGTTTCATACTGCTGCCGCTGCTGCTGCCGTTGCTGCTACTGCTTCTGCTTCAACGAGCCGCAATGGATGCCACGGTGCGCGACATCGAGAGACGATTCACCTCGCTCAGAATCGGATGCACCTGACTACTCGAGAGAGCGCGCGCACCTTTAATGGCTTACGCCTGCATTATGAGAATGCCAGAGAGAACGAGCCCGAGAGAGAGAGAGAGATCGAGATAGACCAGGGGAGCCGGCCACCGCACCGGACGCACGAGAGCATTCACGCACAGCTGTGAATGCACAAACGGAACGCCAACAGAGCCGCCTTAGGCGGGCACATCCTGGGGCTTAGACACCTGTTGGCATGTACCTGTAGTACGCGAGATGCATATAGATATATATATATATATATATAGAGAGAGAGAGAGAGAGAGCCAACCATGTTGTAGCCATCCAAACGCTCAATATGGCATGCTCACGCCCGCTTACGGAAAGATTGCCAAAACTAATTCAGGGCCAGTCGTTTATCATGTTTTTTAATTATATATATATATATATATATATATATATATATATATATATATATATATATATATATATATATATATATTTATATATAATTAAAAAAACATGATAAACGACTGGCCCTGAATTAGTTTTGGCAATCTTTCCGTAAGCGGGCGTGAGCATGCCATATTGAGCGGTTGTATGGCTACAACATGGTTGGCTCTATATATTATATATATATATATATATATATATATACAGGGTGTTGCAGGAATATTTGAAGCCCGATATACAGAATTGTAGAGTTCGTTAAAGCAAATATTTTTTCCAATGGAACATGGTCTCTGAGAAGTCCTGTTTCGGAGTGAGAGTGAAATTACTACAATTTGTGACACTGGTGTTTTTGCCCGACATAGGAGCACACAGTGTGCTGTTGCGAGACAACCAGTCTTCCTAGACAGAAACTAAGCACACCATCGTGTTCGTGATAAAATTCTGCTCCATCTGAAGAATATGCAAGGCCGGTCAGAAAACGCGACATGATCGCTTAGAAAAGAATTTGCCAAAAATAAAGTTCTTTATTAGCGTTCACGCTAAATACTTTAGAATCATAACCCTATAATCATTCACAGCGCTCAAAACGGACACATTCAGCCAATGCGCAATTCATTCGATCATTTTGGTACCAAACATATGTCCATGCGAGCTGTGGTTGCGGAGTAATTACGATTTTTCGGAGGGCATGTCCAGATTAAGTGCATGTAAAATGACTGTGTGGCGATGTTCACTACCGCCGATGTGTCGCGCGACAGCCGCAGCGCGTTATTTTTCATGCACTTAATCTGGACATGCCCTCCGAAAAATCGTAATTACTCCGCAACCACAGCTCGCATTGCCATAAGTTTGGTACCAAAATGATCGCCATGAATTGCGCATTGGCTGAATGTGTCCGTTTTGAGCGCTGTGAGTGGTTGTAGGGTTATGATTCTAAAGTATTTGGCGTGAACGCTAATAAAGAACTTTATTTTTGGCGAATTCACTTTTAAGCGACCATGTCGCGTTTTCTGACCGGCCTTGCATATTCTTCAGATGGACGGGTTGGCTCTCAACAGCACATTTTGTGCTCCTATGTCGGGCAAAAACACTAGTGTCACAAATTGTAGTAATTTCGCTCTCACTCCTAAACAAGACTTCTCAGAGACCATGTTCCATTGGAAAAAATATTTGCTTTAACGAGCTCTACAATTCTGTATATCGCGCTTCAAATATTCCTGCAACACCCTGTATATATATATATTCGGTCCCTGAAAAAATATAGGGCCCCCCATTTTTGCCACATTTCACGCATTTATTATAACCAATCGTGTAAAGATCACAGTGATGCATGCTTACAGAGTAACACCGGAGACTTCCATCGACATTTGGGGTCTCGGATTACTTTGAACCACGAGATTTCCACAGCTAAACTGCGAACAAATAATAATGCCACTAGCAAGACATGTCTTAACGAGTGACTTATTAAGCGGATTAACGGCGTTTGGGCTCATTTCGCGGCACCCAGCAACTATACTTAATACTCAGATAACTTCCCGTTAAGTCGGATAATCTCAAAAATGCGGTTTGGTATAGTGTTGAACAAATTTGGATGACGTCCTGCAAGAGCTCGTCCCAAGCTTCGAAAATTGTTTTTCGTCGTTGTAAACTTAACGTGCGAGCCAGCTCCACACATTCTGGATGATATTAAGATCAGGTGAGACTGCAGGCCAGCGTAGGACCTCAGTGTGACTTTGGTCGAATTAGCTTCCGATCAGCCTGGCGGTATGAATCGGGGTGTGATCATGTTGAAAAACGAAGTCTGGCCCTCCCATCAGATCAAAATGCGCCGATTGCTCTTTTAGTAAATACCTGTAGCGCGTCGAATAAACACGACCATCTAAAAACACAATCGACGACTTTGTATGATACCCGACAGCAGCCAAGATCACCACTAAACCGTTGAGTGACGTTTTAACAAATTTCGTTCTTCCTTGCGAACATCGTGTAAATAATACACTAGTTAAATCGATCCGGTTCATTAATGTTAGACTTTTTTTCATCCGAAAAGAACACTCTGTGTCACTCAATGGTCCATGACATCGTATCGTGGGCGAATTCAAGACGAGCTTTCGGTCAACAGTCATCGTTGTCTTTTCTTGTGTTTTTTATCGTGCGTCAACGGGTCTTCCTGAGGAAGTTTTGCATATTTCGCAGAATTGCAGTTAGCTTCGTTCCAAAATGGCACTTGGACGCCCGGAACTCTTTTTTACGGCGCAATTTTTACCTAAATTAATAAAATTATTCAATACTTGGAGACAACGCCCCAATCGACGGGAAACAGTCTCCGCTGTTACTCTGTGAGCATGTATCACTGTGATCTTTACACGATTGGTTATAATAAATGCGTGAAATGTGGCAAAAATAAGTAGATATTTAGGTTTTTCATGGACTGTATATATATATATATATATATATATATATCCAACGAATATAATCTAATACGTGTTCAATAACAAGTTGGCGTTACGCAGAAGGCAGAAGAGCAAGCAGAATGCACAACATGTCAGATAAATTATCAATTTTTAAGTCCTCACATGTTCGCAAGCACATGTGTGACCGAACATGATTGTATTGTACAAAACTTTCCAATTCTGAGCACCTCCGAGAGATGGGTTCCCGAAAAACAGTAAATGCTGGAAGTCTTTGATACAATTAACAATTTATGATGCATACTAATACAACACAAAGTCTCCTTTATTACTTATTGAAAAATTGATCTTCATGTATATCACAATCTCGTACGCGACGAGCTAAACGCCGCACTAATGCATTATTAACGCTGTCAACACTGGCTGCATTTCAGGGCATAGATCTCGGCGTCATTTGAGAGGTTGTGTTCAAAATACACAGCAAGTCTATCTTTACTAATGATTCACCTACAAATACGGGCGTCAACTCGTCGTTGGTACTCCTCAGCACTCGGAAATACACTCTCCATGTGATCACCCTTGCAGATGCCCCAAGACAGACGCTTTATGAATTTTTCTCGGACGCGTTGAAGCAGCGCCACAAATTTACTATAGAAAGCTGTCCAAACGTGTGTTAAATAAAAAAAATGCACAACAATAGTCTCGTACAAACGTAGAAATTATTATTAAAAATCAAATGAACGTTCTAAGAAATGGATTACTGCAGTCGCTGTTTCAACAAGCCGATGACAGAAATAAGGTTAGCGAATAGGTGTTACTCCTAAAGTTTTGTTCACGTTTACTTTATCTATGATAAGCCTTTGATGATTTTTTGTGCAGAGAAGTAATTGGAAAATGCGGTTCGCAGACACCGACACACACTGCAGATTACTTGTCCGTAAATGTGGACCGGTACTGTGGCTAACAAAATTTTCTTCCCATCATCCCAAGGATTACTATTCCCAGAAACTCTTTTGCAGTACACATCACATGATTTATTTACACACCAGATTGGGTAAAATATACAATAGTACGATCAATATCACTACAGTCTCGTAATGATATTGATATTGAAAATCGTTCAGTGCCAGCTTTGTTAGAGAGGGGATTGCATTACACTCACTGCCATGATATCTTACGCATGTACCATAACAATATTTACAAACACATGTGTCACAGGGTTCATGGCAAGCGTCTTTCTGACATAGAAAGTGATGAAAACCGTGCACAGCAAAGCGGGTGGTCATGTGCCTGTTTGTCCTGCTCGTGCCCTTCCATTCTGACCTAACCATTGCATCTGTCATATAAAAATGTGGATCGATCTCTGCCATTTTCTCTTCATATCGCCGTATGAACTCGCTGTATGCAGGGGTGTCTGGAAGCGCAAACTGTTTTTTGACCTGTTCCACGAATAGTGGAGCATCGCACAGCAAATACGTGAGGCGGTTGTATGCTGACGTATGTAAACCTAGTACCCGCTTCAAATAAGCTGGTTTCACACGATCGAGAGCACCAAGTTGAGTCGAGCTTAGTTTTGCCCATACAAGCTGGATTCCGTATGATGCAATTGGCGCTATTTTAACATCAAATATAGCTAGCGCGGCCTTAATCGAGAGCATCTGGGGCTTCTTAAGGGTTGTCGCCGCAATCAAAGCTTTTCGAGACCTCTCCTCTACATAGAAACTCTTTTGCGTCACGTATTTTGCAAACTGTCAATATTTTTTGCTGCTTTGAAGCTATGCGTCCTTCTTGTTCATATAACCAAACTTTCTGAAATGTTTTGCAATGCTAGGCAAAAATAATATCGGGATTCTCAAAGGTGCATGTTTAACATTTTGTATCCTATGTTCCCAACGACGTATTGCGGCATCTTAATCTAATGAGATGATGGAAGACACCGACAACAATGCCCCTATATATCTACACAGACGTACCTTCAACACACAAAACACATAACGGCATGCCTGTCAGGGCTACGGCGTTTTTTTTTTGTAGAATTGCAATGTTGTGTAGTCAAACTCTGTTTGATTTTCAGCGTGAGCCGTCAGTTGTGTGTCATGCAGCGAAAGTGCAGCCAATCTTTGTTCTTCAAATATTTATTTTTTCTTCTACCACCTTTAGTAGCACACAAACATTTTAATCATGCTTGTAACTTTCGAGAGAAAAACGATAATCTGATGATGAAAATTTCCCGGTTGTTCTCCCAATGATGGAGTTCCTCCCCTGTTCTCTTATGGCGTACAGCTGGAGCGAACGCTTTTAAAGTATCCACTCAGAAGAAAAAACGAAACAAAGCGCCGCTAAACTTCTTCGGGCCTGTCGAGCCCGGTGGCGTGATGGGTGCATTCGCCTGCGCCTCGCGACCGGAGGAGACACATAGATGCGCGGGTTCGAGCCTCACCAATGCACATTTGCATTTATGGGGGTCCGTCTATGAAGCAATACGAAAAGCAGTCCTGTGGACGTTAAATCTTGGCTGGTCAAGCACTAGGTCAAGCACTGTAAACGTTAGCCCGAGAAGGTCTGGATGAATTGGGACACTTTACCATTATGCAATCCATCAAGTAAACGATCCGTTTACGAATACGGAGTAATTATATATATATATATATATATATATATATATATATATATATATATATATTTAATAACACTTTTTAGAGTGATTTATCGCTGACTTCTTAGAATATATTGGAATATTGGAAGGTACATCAAAAAGTGCACTAGCAATTCATATTTGCTTTGTTGACGTAAAGCAGATATGTTGCCTTCCGCAAAAAGTGAGTCTATACTAGAAACAACATTCAACTAGAGCCGTTAGAAGGAAGCAGCGGAAGATGGGATTTTAACACAGCGTAGACATCATGCCTCCACAACTTTTCTAATGTGAAGGCTAAAATCAAGATCAAGAGTAGGTGCTGTATAAAAGAGAGAGAGAGAGAGGGTAAATTGCAGTCGTTAATTTTGTAGTCGAAGTCAAGTACTCCATCAGGTGCCACATTTCTACAATCAGTTCATCGCTCTCCAAGCCAATCGAGGGTACGATTCCGGGGCGCCAGCAGTTACAGCACTTCGGGTAGTTGTTGATCTTGTTACTACTCTTTGTGATGCTTTGATTTGCTTATAATCGTCAATCGTCGTAACCATGTTGGTACAATCAAGCATCAATGCCGGAGAACACAACGGTGCAGTCAGTCGGACCGAGCTAAGCGAAACGTTTGTATCGAATAACTGTAAATAATCGTTATTTACCTGTTGCGCCGGTCACATATTTGCTGTGTGCAAAAAAAGTTGCGTGTCGTGGAAACACACAACTATTTGTGTTGACACCATTGGAAATGACAGTTGGCAGTGACCAACGACAGATAATTATTATTGGGAATGACTTAACTTAAATCGTAGTAGCTCGAGAGTAGTAAAATAAATCTTGTGACAACTCGTTAAGGATTTGTTTTGGTAATTCAAACTATTTAGATGTATTAGGTACACAATCTTCTACAAAGAACGATTCCGGGATGGAAAAGGCAGTCTACCAGAAGGTCGATCGCAAAAGGCACTCACCAGCCCCAAAACAGATGGTTGAGCTAAAGCTGAATTAGAATATAGTGGGAATCCGAAGAAAATCGAGGCTAGCCGGAGACTGTATATGAGACGTAGTTAAGACTAAACATTTCGTATGAGTCGAGAACAAGCGACAACTAAAGAATTAACGACAATAGACAATTTCGCTTCAAAACCAGAGGGAAATTGGCTAGGCAGATGCCTACGGTCGTAGTCATTAACAAGAAATAGTTTGGAAAATATCTTTGCTAGAAAGGCAAACCTTTTCGTCAAAGGTCATTCGTATCAAAATGTACTTCTTTTTAGGTTTGATAGAACTCGGCAAGAAAATCATTTTTCCCTATGGAGGGAGGACGCGGAAACGTTTTGTTTAGGAGAAAAAGTGAAGTTTATAAAGGTAATTATTCTGCCTTTTTTCTCCTACATAGTTGTGCGAAATCTACGTTTGCGAAAGAACCAGTTAACGCATGAAGGAACCATTCATATCGGCATGTGCGGAGGAAAATTCTGCACAACGGAGGACACTTCACTAGCTTGCGTAGCGAAAATCGAATAACCAAATTAAGCAAAGTCATAAAAAGTGGATATGTTACGTTAACGCTTTTTCGTGAAAAATCGTAAAAAAATCCATTACGACCGAAAATGTACGTCCAAAAAACCACTCTCACGCAATAGCAAATTTAATGCCTACCATTTTCGTACCAAAGTGATGGTGCTGCATTACGTAGTTGTCAAGTAGCTAAGCTTTTTCGACAGTCATAGTTGTTATGTTTTACGTGCAAGTTTTCACGTTCAGAACCGCAAAATTTTGCCAAGACGTTTCCGCCCCCTCCTTCCACTAGGAAAAATTAATCTCTTGCCGAGTTCTACCAAACCTCAAAATGTGTACCTTACTTTCTCATACACCCTATGAAAGTGTGCATGCCTTCGCTTTCATAAATTTTTCGGTCGCAATGGATTTTTTTTACGATTTTTCACTAAAAGGCGTTAACGTAAGACATAACAACATATCGGCTTTTTATGACTTTTCTCAATCTGACTATTAGCTTCTCGCTAGGCAACCTAGTGAAGTGTCTTCCGTAGTGCAGACTTTCCCCGCGGACACGCCAGTATAATCGGTTGCTTCATGCGTTGACTGGTTCTCCCGCAAACGTGCAACTATGTAGAAGAAAATAGGCAGAATAACCACTTTTATCAATTTCATCCTCACTCCTAAACAAAACGTTTCCGCGTCGTCCCTCCATAGGGAAAAAATATTTTCTTGCCGAGTTCTATCAAACCTCGAAAGAAGTACATTTTGATACGAATGACGCTGTATATATATATGTATATATATATATATATATATATATATATATATATATATATATATATATATATATATATAATAAAGGCATGTATAAGGCGAAATCCCGCCACCGATCCGACACGTATGCGCTATAAACACAATAGATAGAAAATTATTTATCCAACCTTTATAGGCAAAGCAAAAAACAAAGCACATGTAAGCACACAGATAACTGCGCTGCCACTCTCGAATGATCTACCGAGAGCCGCTGACAACAGTATAAATAGCAATGTTATATCCATACTCAATATGGATAAAACAAATGTGATGGTGGAAAAGCATATTTAAAAATGCTTCCTATATTCTAGAGAATTCCAAGCATACGATTTCCTCTACGGTAGGTTAGAACGTGCGTTGAGTTATATATCGAATCCAGCTATCTTGTTGTGCTCCTTTATCACTATTACAAGCTTGCATGATTCTTCACATATGTTTACTTTTGTTTCGTTCTATTTCTCTCGTCTTTCCTTACTTTATGTCTCTTCTGCTTGTGCTCTTCTAGTAATAATAACAACAGCATCAATAGCAGCAACAACCACAACAACAACATACAACAACAACAACAACAACAACAACACCAACAACAACACCAACAACAACACTAACAACAACAACAACACCAACAACAACAACAACAACAACAACAACAACAACAACAACACCAACAACAACAACAACAACAACAACAACAACTACAACAACGACGACGAGGGACGACATCGATACCTAACGATACTTATCATCATCGTCAACATCGGCATCGACCTTCGGCATCGACGAGAGTCTTCGGCACGCATTCCTGTGCTTTAGGATTAGCGCAGGTCGTCATTACGGATGAGTCACGCCATAGCAGACGATGGCGGCTACAACAAGGACAACCACAACAACAACAAGAACAACGACAACAAAAACAACAACAACAATAACAACAACAACATTAACAACAACCTCATAGAAGCAACAACATCAGCAGCAGCAGCAGCACGAATAACAACAACGGTAACAATACCCTAGAGTCACCATCGCCGCTTGCATGCGTGGACGCGACGAGACCCCGACGAGTTACTAACCCGCTACTACTAAGACTAGTCTCATGATCGCCGCTCTGCTAAGCCGATCGTTGTCGCTGCTGCTCAGTGACTCTTTCTCTTCTTTCTTTTTCGTCTTTCCTTTTTTTTTTGTTGCCGCGTTTCGTGTCCGCACAGCCCGTGAAGCGTTAGCGCGCTGAAGTAGAATATATACATGTACACAATGGGAAGAGTCTCGTGGGGTAACTGAAACTGAATTACCGCTCATAGGCCGCGCTTTATCGCTCTACCTCTTCCCCCCCCCCTTCTCTCTCTCTCTTTCTCTCTCGGTCTCCCTATATATATATATATATATATATATATATATATATATATATATATATATATATATATATATATACGAGTATATATATATATCTTTCTCTCACTCTTTCTGTCGCTGGCGAGAAAAGCGACAGAAAGGCCACTGTCACTCATTGGCACCGCGCCGGCACCTCACCCCACCCCGTTCAGTACCATCAATCCCATCATAATCTGTGCAGCTCTGTGCTCTTTTGCTATCGACGAGCTAAATGGGAGCCACGCTACCCATTATACTGACGGTACAACGACCAGTACAGCTTCGGTATCCTTCGAGTTGAGTCGCCGCCTCGGTTCATCGCTGTTCTCGTTGCTGTCGTTATAGCTGTAGCTGTTACGCTGTTTTGTTGTTGTTCGCGTGAAGGAAGGCGTTTGCCGCTTACTCTACCCTCATCAGCACCTTCGTCATCATTCGATCATCATCGTTCACATATATATACATATATATATATATATATATATATATATATATATATATAGAGAGAGAGAGAGAGAGAGAAAAAAACCGAACCAAGTGCAAGACGAAAGGAAAAGACGACAAGAGAAGATGAAACCCGCTGGCGACAATAACTAGTCGATGTCGCGGTTTAGGCATTAAGGCCTTCAGCTCGACTTGGATTGGCGCACAAAGAAAGGTCACAAAGTTAGCCCCTGACGCCCCTGGCGTTAAGCTGGTTAGCCCGCCATTCTGCCCCGCGCTAAGCGAGGAAATGCCGCAAGTAACCATGTTATGCGTGGACCTAATAAATGACCTGTAAGCAGGTATACATATATATATGTATATATATATCTATATATATATTATTTTGTTGACCTATGCCGCTCATAGAACGTACCTTTTTAGCGAAGCGGCGCTAGCAACGTTCCATAGAAGTCGCACGCCATGTGAGTGGCTACGCGAGCACACGGCGCAGCTTTTCCAATGAGCAAGAACTACAAATGTATCGCTCAGAATTTTGCACTTTTACGCCACAGACAGTTGTTTTGTACTGCCCATTCTACGTAATCGATCAACTCCAAGAAAAAACAAGTCTATGTAAATTTGTTTTTTTTTTTCGTGGAAAGTATTCAATAGATATTATTAAATTCAACCATTTTAAAATCGCCTTATTAAACACTTTAACGTCAACTTAATATTTTGACACATTTATTGGTGTTTTTATTTACTCCATTTCTTGCCAATACTACTGCTATTCTGTGCAATGTGATGCTAAACATGATTTTGAACATGTATATATATATATATATATATATATATATATATATATATATATATATATATATATATATACTCGTACGTTATAGACACATACAATTATGTATAACAGAGCGTGCTACGCCAGATAATAAATACATGCTGGATTGCTTCAGTATCTCTTCGACATGAAACCAACCAAATTTAAAACTGCCAGCCCCTCTCCCCCACCGCCTCCTTAAAGGCGGAAATAAAGGCGCTTGTTATGCTATGGTATTACAAATATGTGCCTTCCTTGATATATGGAAATAATTGTGAATGCGCACATATTATTTAATTGCACACTAAACATTATAGCATATATATGGGCAATTCGAATTCGGGGTAGCAGAAATAATCTGTTTGTGAACCTCACATGTTTCGTATAATAGCCAGGCACGTTCTATAACGTCACGGATCATTTTTCCTACTTAATCCCAGATGAACTCTATCTGTTGATAAGAAAAGTTTTCATCCAAATCAATATTTTGGGTTCTACGCCAAATGCGTCTATTACACAAACATATATACAGTTCCTGAAAAAAATATAAAGCCATCCATTTTTGCCACACTTCACCCATTTACTACAACCAATCGTGTAAAGATCACAGTGATACATGCTCACAAAGTAACAGCGAAGACTTCCATCGACACTTTGAACCATGAAATTTCCACATTTGGTACAGCTACACTGCGAAAAAAGTATAATGCCACCAGCGAGATACATGTCTTAACGAGTGAATTAAGCGGATTAACGGCGTTTGGGCTCATTTTACGGCACCCAGCAACTATGCTTAATACTCAGTGAACTTCCCGTTAAGTCGGATAACCTCAAAAATGCGGTGTGGTATAATGTTGAACAAATTTTGGATGACGTCCTGCAAGAGCTCGTCCCAAGCCTCGAAAATTGTTTTTCGTCGATGTAAACTTATCCAGCTCCACACATTGTGTATGATATTAAGATTAGGTGAGACTGCAGACCAGCGTAGGACCTCAATGTGCCGTTGGTCGAACCAGATTCCGATCAGCCTGGCGGTGTGAATCGTCGAGCCCGGTGGCGTGGTTGCTTAAGTCTGCGCCTCGCAACCGGAGGAGACACATAGATGCGCGGGTTCGAGCCCCACCGTCGCACATTTGTATTTATGGGGGTCCGTCTATGAAGCAATGTGAAAAACAGTTCCGTGGACGTTAAATCTTGGCTGAGGGTCAGCCCGAAAACTTTACTTACTTTACTGGCGGTGTAAATCGGGGCGTTATCGTGTAGAAAAACGAAGTCTGACCGTCCCATCAGCTCAAAATGCGCCGATTGCTCCTTTAGTAAATCCCTATAGCGCGTTGAATAAATACGACCGTCTAAAAACACAATCGACGAATTTGTATGATACCCGACAGCGGCCCAGATCACCACTGAACCGCCACCTGAGTGAAGTTTAGATAAAATTTGTTCTTCTTTGCGGACATCGTGCAAATAATAGTTAAATCGATCCGGTTCATCAAAGTTACTTTTTCATCCGAAAACACTGTGTCACTCAGTGGTCCATGGCATCGTATCGTCGGCACTCAGTGGTCCAGGACATCGTATCGTGGGCGAAGTCAAGACGAGCTTCCATCGGTCAGCGGTCAATCGTTGTTTTTTTCTTGTTTTTTTCTCGTGAGCCAATGTGTCTTCCTTGGGAAGTTTTGCACACTTCGCACGTGCAGTTGCCCTCGCCGAGGGCGCAGAGTTCGACGCTTTCTTTAGGATTGCAGCTTGTTTCGTTCCGAAATGGCATTGGGACGCCCGGAACTCTTTTTTACGGCGTAATTTTTACCTAAATTAACAAAGTTATTCACTACTTGGAAACAACACCCCAATCGACGGGAAATTTCGCGATTAGAGAGGCCGATGTCTTTATACGCCTTGATATGGGCCTTTTTGTCACTCATGAGGCGCCAGCCTAAGTCTATCGTTTGTAGCGGTGTAGCTGCGTCAAATATATGGATCCCGTGATTCAAAGTAATCCGAGACCAATCAAATATCGATGAAAGTCTTCGCTGTTTTTTCTATGAGCATGACGCACTGTAGTCTTTGCATGATAGGTTACAATAAATGCGCGTAAGGTGGCAAAAGTTAAACAAAAAAGTTTAAAAAGTGGCCTTACACTTTTTTTGAGGAAGTGTATATATATGTTTATGTATATATATATATATATATATATATGTATATTTATATATATATATGTATATTTATATATATATATATATATATATATATATATATATATATATATATATATATATATATATATATGTATATTTATATATATATATATATATATATATGTATATTATATATATATATATATATATATATATATATATATAAAGTAACTAACTGGCTGAATGCATGATGAACACCAGGCGTCGTATTGTAGCGCTCACAATTCCACTAAGATCCAGTCGTTTTCCTTGTCCCTTGTGGAGGTGGCTGCAGGACTGTCTTCATTCATGAGATTACTAGACCTGGCAATTTTACTTTGACATGACAAAGCGTGCCCGACTTTGTGCGGCGGTTATTTTTGCCTTGAAGTTTTTCTGCGAATATCTTACTCTAATCTAGACTTCACGATTTGTGAGAGCGCCTCTACAAGCGCTTGGCATGTCAGGGAATTTCCCGGTCATAGGTTCCGAGACACTAGCCTTCGCTCAGTTGCATTTATAGCAGTGCCTTATATTATCAGCCTGTCCTAAGTTACGGCATATCGAAAAGTCAGTTTTACCAATTCATTTCAATTCAATTCAGCATTTATTTCGCCCCAAAATTGGTAGACAGTTTATTCAAATTTTACAAGGTGTCACAATGTGACTTTTTGGTCTCACAATATGTATTTAATTTTGGATGGTAAGGAAGTTCCGCAAATTTCTGCACACACAAGTATATGATAGCGTCCAATATCACACTCTCCGCAAAAATACTACAAACACATTCTTCAATATTAAAACAGCTTGACTTCATGCATATGTAATGGTGGTACCCGTGCCAGGTTATTCGGCAGATTAGCGAGCGGTTCCTTTGTATGGCTCCTTTCCATCTATGTGGACAAAAGGCCGAGCCATTAGTATAATTCTCAGCTACAAATTTTTAATTTCTGTGCTCTCTATAGGCTTGATATGAGTCTATAATATGCGCTGTAAGTGGTGTGTTATTAAGTGCTAGGTCTTCAATAAGTGTTATCTTTCCGCACATCTCTAAGGCAAGTGTTGCCGACGCGCACTTTGGAAGCCGCAAAACACGCTTAACATATCTGGCCTTTAGCTTGTCTAGACTTTTTAAATGGCCAAGGGTCAGGTATGGTGCAAGTCAGTTCTAACAATACGTAGATATTGCTGAACGCAGTCACCATGGCCAGATAAAAGCCGACGATATATTTGTGATCGCGTGCAGCAAACATTTTGCAACCGCCACATAAATTGTATTATAGCCGCGGAGACTCACTCAAGCAGATCTGGTCCAAAAACCAACAGTTTCCGGTGGTTCTAAGAGTAACACGATTGATTTGTTGCGTAGAGCAAGACACACTGTTAGCTGACCGCACACGCGGTCTATTTAAAGATGTCCACCGAAAAATATCAATTACTTTGCAAACACAAATCGTATCATCATCGACCACTACTGTACCGAAAGTCTAACGCATATGATTTTTTCCGTGGAAATCACAATGGCTATTGTTAAGGTATTAAAAGCTTAATAATAGAATATCTCGTTTTTCAGTTCTTGCTAACTTTTATTAACGCGGCTACTTCGCATCCCAAGCCACCGCTGGGTATCTTTCGAACGACGAAGACGAATATGTTTTTCCGAGTATGTATAATTCTCAAGTTTCTCAAGAAAACAACTTGTTCTCTTGCAATTCGCAGATTCTGTGAACCGATGTCCGGCGAGTCATATCACTGTGACAGAAATTAGCACATTTACTTTCACTGCTAAACAACACATTTCCGTACCCTATGTCGTTGTAAAAGTGAAGTTTTTGAAGAGTTTAAGGATCCCCTAAAGTATTGAAGATTATTTTTGCAAGTGTAAATTTGAAGACCCTATATATATATATATATATATATATATATATAAAATGCACATTTTGTAGCTTAGTTACAACCCAATTGCTCAGGTAAGCATATACGTCCATCGACTGATATAAATATATATATATATATATATATATATATATATATATATGTAAGCGTCAACCGTCGGTAGTCAAACCCACAAGTAACCGTGTCGAGAATACAACGAAGCTTTAACAATACTCGGCGCACTTATCTATCTGGCGGCGATGTATTTTCGAGGAGAGCTGATATGTATTGCGGTGCTGTTTTTCGCGGTCACCCAGGCCCTACACGTGAACGTCAACCGGAATCCTCGGAAGGCGAGCGTAGACGGGTCGTTGTTAGACAAGCGTCGGCCAGCCCGCACTGGGCCGCCGCTAGCATTCGACCATCACGGTGCTCCGCTTGATCTGCGAGAGTCGTCTTCGTTTGTCATTGGTGGTGATGGTGCCAAGCAGGCTGCGAAGAAGGGCGGCGAGGTTCCTGCCAATGGTGCCAATGGTGGTCAGCCGCTTTCGAACAACGACCATAATGCTGCGGGCCTTCCAGAAGCAAAGCGTCTTGCGACAAAACTTCGCGCGCTCGCCGATGAGCTGGAGCACCGAACTCCGCCGAAGAACAAAAATTCGGCCAATGGAGGAGAACACGCCGGAGAGATAACCGAAGAAAAGGTTCGTAGCATCCTCTTGGCGACCCTGAAGAACCAGAACTTGTTTGATGTGCCGGATGAAAGTTGAGCGGGGATGGCTAGTGAAACAGCCCTTAGCCCTATCGCCTAGGGCTGCTGCTGCTGCTGTCGTTGTTGTCTATCTCTCTGCCCTGTTATATGGTGGGCTCACGCACATACGTACACAAACTCTACACCTCACTATGGTGGACGGTTGCAGCAACTAACGAACGCCGTTGCGAATATAACGGCGGTACACAACGGTGGGTTCAGGAATTCTAGCAGCAGAGGCAAATGTTGGCAGCACGTAAACACACCAACCAGATGTCACCGTACACACTGACGTTAGTTTAACGCCAGTGCGATGAAATGTTTCTAGCATATAATTTACAACAGACGCCGGCTGAGAGAGATAGAGAAGGAACTAACGGTGTGTCTAACCTTTGATTTTGAAAAATAAATCTATTTCGAGCTTAACAATAGCATTAGTTTCTAGTCTGTTCACGCTAAGTTTGTTATGTAAATTGCCATGCTTAGCTTTAACTTCAAGCATTTGTTTTCAGTCTATTGGCGCTCAGCTTGTTAGAAAGCTCGGCTTGTTATGTAAGCTGTCCTACTTCGAATACCGACGTTGACTAAAAGATCTGCGGCGACGCCAATGGCGGCCTGTGTTGTGGGCCCGGTGTTAGTTCAGAGTCCTGGAGTCCTAAAGTTACTGTGTTATGACAATGCGATCGCCATCGTTTAGCCAGGTGGACAAACCTTGAAAGCGGGCGCAAAACAGAGATTTTCTTCCTCGTTGTGTACATACAATGATCATAGCCTAGACACGTGAAGTCTCACTCTAAATATTGCCCGCCCGGTTGTTATAGTTTTGTAGCCGAAATATTTACTTCGACACGTGAAGTCTCACTCCAAATATTGCCCGATTATAGTTTTGTAGCCGCAATATTTACTTCATTTCCAGAAGTTATTGCTTTAACCTTCTGGAAACCCATTATGCGCAGACAGAACTGTCAAGCATCAGCTAACACATAGTGTGGGGCTCTCACCTTGTAAAACTGGATAGCCTAACTCTTTGGCCCCTCCTTCCGTCGCATCTCTTCTCGACTTCGGCTCTACTGGCGATATGGGCCTCCCAGTAGCCTTAAGTGTGGCCTTGAGCGATGTGGCAGCTTTTATGATGGCATCCCAGTAGGCAGGCCCTTCCGCCCTTGTTTCCTTTTAGGTTATCATATGTGCTATTATAGCGACTATTTGGCCCAGCAGATGCGATCCGGTGCCTATGCGAGCGTTGGCTAGCGCCGCACAGGGCACCGCCGTGTGCTCCACGGCGTGTGTATCCCCTGAGGTTTAGAGCATGCAAACGTCCATAGTCGCTTAGCCAACCCTCACGTTGTACGATTAGAACTGTCCATGAGGTCCGGTAAATACCTGTGCAGCTCTATACTTTAATCCTTCACAAGGCTACTTGTGCCATGCCCGAATGTCCGGGCAGTCAGGTGCTGAACCTCTTATCATGCTGTACATGCTCTTCGATTGGCTTGCTCGTCGCAGGAGATCCAACACTTCCTGTATCCAATCATACCTGTCTGTTTGGAGGATAATTTTGCATTTGTTCAGAGCTCAATAGAGAACTCAGCTCAATACAGAACAAATGTTGTATTGAAGATAATTCTCAAGAAATGAAATTCTTCGCAATTTATGTATTTGGGCTTACACGCTCAATTGCCTATTTTTTTTAGAAGACATGATTTCCCTTGTTACATTAGAAACAAAAAAATAATCTCCAGTTATTCAAGTTCCTGGCACATACATCAGTTTTTAGTTTGATCTCCTTGGTCCAAACCACAGCCCTGCCGAAATCTGTCTCGCACGAATCACGAACCATCTCATTCTCTCTCTCTCTCTCTCTTCACTTGATCTCTGGATCTTATTATTATTATTAGATTGGCGTCAAGATTGTCCAACAGAGAATGGTTTAAGTGCGTTCAAATCCGACGAGTACGGTGGACACTCTTCATATGTGATAAACTCCGGCCTGCGAGGCCAGGGCCAGGCCCGAGTTTGTTTGACTTTGAGATGGCGGCGAATCGTGCTGCCGAAACGTAAACCGTCGGTCTTTAAAATACTCTCTGGTCTACGGCAGCAAACGTCGTGGCTTGAAATTGTTGTCGCACGTTGCCGGATCCCTGCTTCGAGCAGCCATATCCGATCGCCATTTTGCCTGTTGACAGATTGTTCGCCAGTGAGCATTTTCGCGCCGAACAGAGAAGGCGGTGTTCGGAAACTTGTCACGAGCGTGGCGGGCGAGACGGGCGTTAGCTATTTTTCAAGCAACGAACGTTGTGTTTCCGTATACGCAGGATTATGAACTTGTTGTACCTTTGTTAACTGTAACCATATATATATATATATATATAGTTCTTTGCGTAAGTCGACAGGGGTTGAACTCCTGACGAACATGTTCATTCAATATACCCTCAGCTCACGCTGATCACTTTTGCAACTCGTGGTCTAAACCGCACAAGTCCGTGTCAAAGTATATGATGTGCGATCCCTTAAATCTTTTCCTTTGCTTTTAGAAACCTAGTTTTTTTTGCTGCTGCGATATACTGAATTGCCCGCAGACTAACACAGGGTCTTCCATAACCGTATGTACCTATTTTAAGGTTCGGTAGAACTTGGCAACAAAATGTTTTTTTTTTTTCGTAAGGGAAGCAGTGGACGGAAACGTCTTGTTTAGAAGTGAGGATGAAATTTATAAAATAGGTTATTCTGCCTTTTCTTTTTACCACGCCAGCCAGCGAAAGGCAGATAACCAGGTTAAGGAAAGTCATACAAAGTCGATATGTTGTTATGTCTTACGTTGAAGCTTTCACGTGCTGAACCGTCAAGTTTTGCCATTACGACTAAAAATGTAAGCCTAACAGACTATTCTCAGCAATAGCAAATTTAATGTGCATCATCTTTGTTCCAAAGTGATGGTGCTGCTTTACGTAATTGCCGAGTAACTAAGCTTTTCCGACAGCCATATCCATGGCAAGAGCCTGCTTACTTGCATAATGTGTATAAGAAAGTTAGGTATATAAATAAGTTTTGGTAGAACTTAGCAAGAAAATATTTTTTTCCCAATGAAAGGAAAGGGCGGAAATGTACTGGAAAATGTTTACGGTTCTGAACGTGAAACCTTTAACGTAAAACGTGACAACTATGGCTGTTGAAAAAGCTTAGTTACTCGGCAACTACGTAACGCAGCACAATTACTTTCGTACAAAAATGATGGACAATAAATTTGCTATTACCGGAGAATAGGCTTTTAGGCATAAAATGTTGGTCGTAATAGCATCATTTTACGGTTTTGCACACGAAAACTTCAACGTAAGACATAACAGCATATCGACTCTTTTTTACTTTCCATAACCTGGCCATTCGATTTTCGCTAGCTTGCGTCTTGCCATTCAGAATATGCAGAATTTTCCGCCGAACACGCCAATCGGTTGCTTCATCGGTTGACTAGTTCCACCGCAAACGTAGATTTTGCACAACTATGTGGGAGAAAAAGGTAGTACATCTTCATTTATAAAGTTCGTCCTCACCTCTAACCAAAACGTTCATGCCCCCACTTTCATTGGGAAAAATTATTTCTTGTCGAGTTCTACCAAATCTTAAAATGGTGGCTAATGCCGCAGAAACTTTACAGTCGAAAGTGGCGGCAAGACAGAATCAATGAACCCTGTAATCATGTATGGGTCCCTAAACTACCTGAAAGAGCCTAGGCTAGGATCGATAGATAGATAACTAGGTAGATAAACGGAAGGTAAGTAGTGGAAAACGGTGATCCTCAATTTGCGTCGTTTGGATATCTCTATTTCTCTGCAACGCGCTCTCTCTTCGTTTTATAGACTATACCTATCACAGTCAACTGAACTGCACTGTTTGTTTAGAATTGTTGCAAATGGTTTTAACTAGATATCAACCTTCTCTTCTCTCAGCTATTAGTTTTCCAGACTTACGATCCTAAAGATGTCTGGTCAAATACAGTCACACAGGTTCTATCAGGTACGTCCGATGTCCTTGTCGTTATCCATATGATCACAACAGCCGGCGGCTAGCGGGACAGATACATATACATGGATGGCATTATGGAGTTGAACACGGACCTTGAGATGGAACGAAGGGGAGGGTATTTGAGCAGTGGGTTAAGGCAACTGGGTCCTCAACAGGCTCTCGACGGACATTCTCAGGACAAAAAAAGATCGGCAAGGCGCACGAAGCACTAGAAGAAGAGACTCCCCCTGCGGGTGTCGAAGCACTGCCGTGCAACTCCGAGCCTGAGAGAGTAGGGAGGATATCGGTTTTAGTGGGTTTTCCGAGTCCCACACTAGTCAGTGCTAGTTGCTAGCCAGTGAGGCAGGTGCATCACGCATTTCCGAGACCTTCCAAAGCGTCCTTGTTGGTAATAAAAGACGCATTGCAGGTTACGTGTTACGTCTTTCATATACTGTTTTATCTAGCTCTACCGCTAATATATATATATACCTTAATTCGTTCCTATGACTTTTTTCTATTCGCAAACTTACCTGCACGCCTTTGCAGGCAGTGTCTCGCGGAGAACGAGGCGTAACTTTACCTAACATTTGATTTGTTTCACAGTTAAGTTGCATTTTTTCAAGATATATGCAGAACGAAAAACGGTTTATGCGACACTAGCGCCCAAGTTTCCAAGTTTAGCGGTATTGCAGGCTCTGCTGAGACATTTGACAGTTCAATGTGTGATATTTAGCGCGAGCCTGCGAGCAGAGCCGGCATCGACACTGGTCTGACATGGCTGGTGTGAAAACCTGAAGTGGAGCCCACAAGAAGGTGGCAGCCGTGTACGATATATCTTGTGTTGACATGACAGCCAAATCATGCGGGTTTCTCCCAAAGGTACCGAAAAACTACAGATGTCAAAATCTCGGCCGAAGCTTCGGCAGCCCTTTCATATAGATAGATAGCTTTTATTATTCCCATGAGTCTCATGGTTTACATTTGTACAGAGGTTCGCAGCTCCTCAAAGCCATCAAAGGTTAGTATGGTCGAATCATATGCTCGAATGGTTCGCTAATCGGTGACCTCTGCGCAACTCTGATTGTTTCCGCTGTCGGCCGAACAGCCGACGAGCAAGCCTATCAAGCGACTCCTTACCGCCTGAGGAAGACAGAGAACCCGCTTCATATATGCGCTAAACTTTAGCTGTCCGGGCAATTTTTTCTAGTAAATATACCATTTATACGCTCCAATTCTCAAAAGTATTATACATTCAGTCACTAAACTTTTGTACTATTGCGCAAGCTTAAAAAGACTACATGAATGTGAACATATACATAAATCAACACATCAAACTGTGCATAGGACGCCATTTTTATTATTGTGCATTCTAGATTGAATACTCTTGGCCTGTATTCCGCGCAACCTTAAGTAAATAGGCATGTAACCATATATCAAAATAAAACTCTGGTTACCAGTAAGTATTAAAAGTAACATTGTCGATATGACAACATCAGCACAGTTATATATATATATATATATATATATGTTTGTGTGTGTGTCAAACCATAGACTCACTGTAATGCATAGCCTTACGATATTAGTGATATATTAAAATATAGCTTTTGCTGCTCTGCATAACATGACATACTTCGTTGAAAAAGGTATAATACTTCGATAGCAACAATGAATCCGTCACGCAGGCGCACAGGCGTCGGCGCAGGAATCAAAACGAATTTGTTTGCCTTCGAGAATCCTCAAGACGGTGTGTTTAGACGTCTAGAAGTGGCGTTACTTTCTTACCAAACTCCTGCGGTGTCCCCTAAAAAAAAGCAGAAAACCAAGAGAATGCAGTCGATCAGGTATGTTGTCAGGCCGCGCTTTACTCATCGTGTACTACTCATCAACAAGCGTATTGGTTGCATTCGCTATTGCTGCGTACAATAACCAGACTGCTAGGGCATCTGCCACAACTATGACTGCTTTCCTGCATGTACCGTCGGGGTCGCACCAGCCCGTTTACGATATGTAGTGCCACCCAACAGAAGTTCGCCGTCGTAAGTTGCTGGACACACGCAGCGGTTTGATCGCTAACCATCTGGCCGAACAGCGTTTCCACAAACCCCGCGCGGTTAGAGAGAACGCGAAGTATCGCCGGAAAAAATGCGATGTATTGCAACACTAAGAGTGACTTGCTGTAAGTGCCTGCGGGATACACACTATGCTTGGTACAGACAAGTCGCACAACTAAAAACGAGTAGAATTGTTACTATGGAGTTCAAGAACGTATGAGAATATCATCGGGGAAATGTAACTGGTGTTAGCTTGTGATATGATGTGAGTAATTTGGTCTATTCACGTCTGTTAATTGCAACGTTTATGTACTATTGCCGACAAAAACTACACACTCGCGAAAGGCGGAATAGCAAGACGACTGTAGGGCTCCCCTTGATTTTTTGAGAAAATCGACGTAGTCGATATTTCTGTAAAATAAGCATTTTCACAATAAAATGAAGGGGACAGATTTGTCTTGTTTAGATGCCACAGTGGCGTGCTCTAGGGGCGCTAGATAATTGATCTGGGAGTTATTGGGGCGCCCAATGCGCCCATATGGGCCTGTGGGGTCTAGGATGCTAGTGCGTTAGTCAAGCTTGTCATCTACCGGGGTATAACCGGTTCGATCCTGTTGGTTATCGTCAGCCATCTGCAGAACCAGAACTGTGGAGGGAAACACTAAATGTCTCACCTGGGAGGGCTGCCTAACCGGGTGAAGCAGGGGGTGGACACGAGATGGGACAAGTACTTAAAGTGTATGCAGATGACATTACGATTTATGGCAGGAGTCTATTCAGGGTTAAACAGGGATTTGATTAGAGATTTGGTTAGGTTTCGAAGTAGTGGTTGGCAAAAAACGATGTTCTTCGTCGATCCAGCGGTTGTTGTTTTGTAAATAATTCACTCATCTTGGAGTCACTATAACGTCGAATGGTAGCAGCTTCTGAAATCATATAGAAAGCAGGATGGAAAAAGCACTTCGTTCGGCAGCAGCAGCAATTAAGAAACCGCAAATGTGGTCAATACATACTGCGCGTCCGCCCTTTTCAGATAAAAGTAGAACTAATGGCAACATTCGGTATACCACTCACATGAAGAAATTTAGAAGAGACAGGTCTATAGTTACTGGAGAGAGTTAGATTTTTCTTCATGAAACGGGTTGTGGGGTAAGCCCATTCTTGTAGGAACAGAATAGCTCATATCTTAGAGAGGGGACTTTAATGACACAGTAACTACAACTGCGATGGTGATTACCTAGAAAAAGAGCGTTTAAGGCCTACACTCTAAAGTACACGGATAAGGTAAAGGAAATTGAGATAAGAATGTACGTCTTGTTTGAATTGACATACGAAATAGACATAAGAACTTCCCACAATACGATAGCGACCAGAAGAATGATCTGGCGAGCAGCCGGATATAAAAGTAGGCATTAATTACAGCGTTTGCAGCCCACGGGTCTTATCACGTGTTATGCAATTCTAGAATCCTGACTAGTGTTGTTGGTGCGCAAGGCCAGTAGACATGCTGCGACAGATACCTCGCCGCAGCATGTCCAACAGGGCAGTCAATAGCCGAACTAGCAAGATAATAATAATAATAATAAACCTTCTCGGGGAATCTGTGATACGATTGGTGACGACGGCTTCGTGACAGTCGTGAACAAGAAATCAGTTTGGCGAGTGATTAAAGCTGAAGCGGAACTTTCACGCTTCCGTGAATCGGTTGACAATGGCACCGGTCCAGTCTACACAGTGCGGTTCACGTCAAAAGGATTCCACGCTTCCGGCACCTAAAGGTTCCAACAAACAGCAGCAGGTCCGGCGCCCGCACTTTTCGGGCGAACAACTGGTGAAAGTATTCAAGGCCCTCCATGACCTGGTGCCGACGGCAACGTTGGGAGGCGGTCCCAAGGGGATAACGGCCACTGTGCCCACGATTTCGGCCGCAAGCGACTTGGCGTCCGTCAGGGCGTTGGGAGGCGTGCCGGTAATAGGATTGTGTTCCACAATGGATCAGCTTTGGGGCGTCATCAAGGACGTAAACCCGGCCTTTTCTGACGAGTGTCTGCTATCCGAGCTCGCCTCGTACGGTGCGATGAAGATAAGGAGAGACACGAGACCCGGGCTCAAGAACGAAAAGAGCGTCCGAGTGCCGTCAACGAGGATACACGTTCTCTTCAAGAGGACGCCCCCTAATAAGGTCTTTATTGTGTGGAGGGACCATGATGTGTCGGTTGAAGCTTCGCCACCGATTGTCTGCTTTAATTGCCAACGCACTGGCCACACGGCAACTCGCTGCACTCGCGCTCGTGCATGTAGAAGATGTGGTGCGCACGACCACCTAGCCGCGTCATGTCGAAATCGAGCTCGTTGCGTAGACTGCAGTGGCCTTCACCCTAGAGGGGACTCGGGCTGTCCCGTTTTTGCATTAGCCCGCGAGAAAAGCAAGGTTTTGCTCGGCTCACGCATGCTTCAACATGCGCAGTTGTCGACGCCGGCGGCCACCCTGGTCGTTGTCTCGGATCCTGCACCTACTTGGCCAGGCACATCTGCACCAAGCACCTACGCGGCGGCCGTACGTCGTCTGGTCATACCAGCCTCCCCGGATGAGGCTCCGGAGCCTTCGGCAGCGCGTGCTAAGGTCGTGCTTCCCCCTCTTCGGCCGATCCCCGCTCCGCGAAAATCTACACTTCGTGCGAAGACTCCGCCACCTCCTGAAACAGGACCTTTTAAACAAGTCAAGGCCGCTTTTCGCCGCCCTTCCAAGCGTCATCGCCGATTGGCTCCGAGTGAGCCGGTTCCGCGCGGCTGCGCCGTCACCCGTGTTCGGGTGCGCCCATTTAAGTCGACCGACGACTTTGATTTCGGGTCTTTGTCCAAGGTCGTGTCCATGCTCGCTCGCATCAACCCGAAACTAGGCGATACTCTTCAAGGCATTGTGAAGGCACTGCGTCCCCTGCTCGCTTTGGCCCCGTTGCTGCAAGGCTTGGTGTCTCCCGCACCAGCTCCCAAATGATGAACCCTGAGCCTACTCAGTCCCCCGGCGCAGCTCCCCATCCCCCTCGTCTGTCCGTTTTAGCAGCAGGTAACCCTCCCGTAAGGGTCACTTGCCCCAGATGCGGCCGGGACTTTACTCGCCGCGGTCTCCCCATTCACCAAGCTAGATGTCGTCCCACGTCTACAACTCCCGAGTCGTCTTCGACTGCTTCCTCCACGCCAGCACTCCCGTCACAGCCTAGAGAGTCGCTGATCGACAGGCTCATACTTGCGTCGCAACAATCTAGTGTAATGCGTGTAGTCCCCCGGGCTGTGAGGCCTTTGGTTGCCGAGTCCCTATGCGACGTCGACCTTGTGGCGGCCAACAACGACGTCCCCTCGTGGGAGTCGCTCTTGTCATTCGCTTACGTGGTCCTTCAACTGCCACCTCGCACTTCGTCGTCCACCTCTTTGGCAGCAGCTGTTCGGTCAAACTTCCGAGCGTTCCGCGACGGCTGGCGATTTGAATTTCGCGTAGGTGGTGTTAGAAAAATCACATCAGATGCGTGCGACCCCCTGAGGACTCGGCACGCCGCGTTTCGTCTAAACTGTCCGAGGGAGACGTTGCCGACTGAGGGCAGGTTATATTCGGCGCCAAGCTATTCGCACTCCGCAAAAAGGACTCATCGATTCGCCCGATCGCCTGTTCTCTCACGATACGGAGGATTGCTGCAAAAATAGCCTGTCGTGAGGCCAAAGATCTTATCATTGAGCTTGGCCCGCACCAGTTGGGTTTTGGCTTAGCAGGCGGGGCGGAGGCAACTGTACATGCAGCAAGAGCCTTCCTCCAATCAAGCCCGCCCCGAACGGCACTCTTAAAGTTGGATTTTCGCAATGCATTCAATACTATTCGAAGGGATCATATACTCCGTGCAGTTCGTGATGCAGTACCCGAAATCTTCAACTTAGTGAAGCACGCATACAGAGAGCCATCCGTCCTGTTGTTTGGGGCCCACACGTTGTCCTCGGCATCAGGTATACAGCAGGAAGACCCCTTGGGGCCGGCTCTATTCAGCCTGGGTATCCGTGAGCTGGTAAACTCAATACAAGTGCCTTTCAACGCCTGGTACCTCGACGATGGCACACTCGGTGGACCGATGGAGGACTTACTCGAGGAAGTGCGCAGAATTCTTGCCTTTGAGACAGTCAGTGGCCTGGTGTTAAACACGGCCAAATGCGAGGTGTTCACGCCGGGGACAGACCCGGACGACCCCCCATTGAGTGCCTTACTTGCATTACTACCGGGGTGTAGAGTCGTGTCTGAACACGAAGTTACGCTCCTTGGCGCACCGCTCCTACCATCTGCACTGTCGAGTCTACTCGACCCCATGATGGACAGATTGTGAGCGATGCAAGAACGTCTGCCTCTAGTCGGAGCCCACGAAGGGCTTTACCTACTCCGCTCGTCGTTCTCCGCGTGTCGCATCGTACATATCTTACGATCCATGGACTGTTCGGGTACATTCAACCAGCTTCTCCAACCATTCGACGACCAGGTGGTGAAGGCCCTCGAGACGGTTTTGGGTCTGAACTTACGATCACGAGAGGTGCGCCAGGCGGCTCTCCCCACCTCCATGGGCGGTCTTGGTCTTCCCTCGGCCCGCTCCTTGGCAGGCCCTGCCGTGGCCGCCTCGATGCACGCTACTTCGGGTCATGTCCAACGCCTGCTCCCGCCGGGGGCTTGGGCATTGTTTGAGGCAACTCGCGACGCTATAGCGGCTGGACTCCAAACTTCACCACCTGATATGAATAGACTTGCCTGCCAGAGGGCCTGGGCCGAGAAGGTACACGAATCTTCGCTTACTGAGTTGCTTGAAGAATGCGGTGACGACCAGGATAGGGCGCGCCTCCTTGCCATAGCCCGCCCAGGAGCGAGCGACTGGCTACACGCACTCCCCGCTGACCCATTGGGTACCCGCCTTGACGACCAATCCACCCGGATCTGCGTTGGCCTGAGACTGGGAGCTGATTTGGTAGAGCCACACAGATGCACATGTGGCGAGCCTGTCGGACGCCTGGCCAGACACGGCCTGTCTTGCGCTCACTTGGCGGGCCGCTCTGAATGACATTCTTGCAAGGTCGTTGCGAAAGGCCGGAATCCCTTGCGTCCTGGAACCGCCTGGTCTTTCTAGAGACGATGGCAAGCGGCCTGACGGCTTGACTTTCTACAAGGGTCGTTCCCTGGTGTGGGATGCGACGGTGACCGACTTTCTGACCCCCTCCCTTGTCGGTCCCGGCGCTTTTCGCCCAGGAACTGCCGCTTCCCGCATCGAGACATCAAAGATAAGAAAGTATGCGAACTTAGGCCGGGCGTATCACTTTTCACCCTTCGCATTCGAGACGCTGGGTGGCCCTGAGCCCCTCAAAACCACGCTAATTTCCCAGGTTGGCGACGCTTTACAGCAGGCTACGATGGACAAGAGGGCGGGCACTTTCTTCTGCCAAAAGCTTTCCCTAAAGGTTCAGAGAGGTAACGCGATTTCAGTGCTCCGAACTATTAAAGACTGGATGGACCCGCGTATTCGCGTCAGGGGTCGGGCGAGACTCCCACTCGGACACGAGTGATAGATGAGGAGTGAGCCATCGGTGCCGTGGATTTAAACATTCACACGTATATATTAAATTCCTAAATAAATGCGATTTGTCTGTATAAAAAAAAAATAATAATAAAAATCGTAACATGCCCGACCCTTAGTTAAATCTTACTGCAAGTTCCAAGTCCGCAATAACTATAAATCAAACAATCCTGAAAATGACGATATATATATATATATATATATATATATATATTCCCGCGGTTCTTACCTTAAGGAGATCATTGACTGCGTCGATTTCGAAGCGGGCTGGACTGAGAATGGCTCTCGTCAGTTGGTCGATTTGCCATTGAAGATGCTCTTTCTTATCATTCCGTTGCTTCTCCTCTTGTCTGTGCTGGTTACGGAGCACAGGAAGAAATCTAACAGCATCGAGACGAGCGCCATCTTGAGATACATCATGCAGCATTGTCTTTATCCATCGGCCCTAGAGATACGCAAACAATCACCATCATCATCGATACCAGACATGCATTGTCGATAGATATCCCTTTGGATGCTCATGTATATATATATATATATAAATATATATAAAGTAAAAAATAAGGTGTACCTAACCTAATCACTCTAAGTATGTTGATATATTACGTAACGTAGATCCGCCCATGAATGGGTTGTGCAGACCTCGACAGCCCTCTCCTAATCTCTTTGCTATATATATATATATATATATATATATATATATATATATTCGTCGGCAAACCTAATGAAGGCCGCTTAGCCAATCATGGACCGATTCCCGTCCCGCCTTCCCGACAAAACATGATATACTCATGCACTGCATCCTACCGTTGCTACGTACGATTCAGTGCATACAGTCGGCAATTAACCAACCTTGAGGTTCATGGCCAGATCGAGCAAAGCTTCATACATATCCTTGAGCAGTTGGTTGAGTCCGTTTCGTACAGCTTTCCATTCGGCACATTGGGTCGCCTGCATCGCACGTATGTGACCATCGAGCAGCGATTCGAATAGCTGAAAATAAGCCGTGCAGTGAGATTAGAACATGCAACGACGCGTTGTTGTCTCTCGCTTGCTGTTTATTCACGAAGCAGATCGCTCAGGTTTCCCAGCATAGACGAATATGCGTTCACGAAGCAGATTATTATTATTATTATTATTATTATTATTATTATTATTATTATTATTATTATTATTATTATTATTATTATTATTATTATTAATATTATTATTATTATTATTATTATTATCATCATCATCATCATCACCATCATCCTAATTTATTTATTGCACTCAGTTTCTCCGTGAAGATCGTTTAAATCAAAATATAATGTGATGGGCAGTTGGTTCCTGTTCGTTGCCGTCCCAACGAGCGACAAAAGAGAGCAGCGACCTCATCCGAAACGCCGGACATGTGGGTGAGCTGCACTTGCACACTGCAGAGCCAATAAGAAGTAAGCGCATTGAAAGTACTCCTCGCGAATTTCATTGGAGCATTGCGAGCCCATAAGGATACATCTGATCGCCATGCGCGATGTACCTGCAGTTAACGTGATATTGCAGCTCTTCTACATCGTGTATCGTGGAATTGCAGCAGGCCGTCCCGACCTACGAGGTGAGAGAAGAACGTCTAGACTCTGGATCTGTCGAGCGCGGTGGTCTGGCGCATTCGTCTGCGCCCCGCGTCCGAAGGAGACACATAAGTGCGCGGGTTCGAGCCCCACCACACAGCACATTTGTATTTATGGGGGTCCGTCTATGAAGCAATGATGCAAAAAACCGTCCCGTGGGCGTTAAATTAAAAATGGCTGAGAGTCAGCCCAGAAAGTAGCTTAAGCGACTCTCGATCTAGACGCCGTT
Source organism: Dermanyssus gallinae (assembly GCA_003439945.1). NCBI lineage: Eukaryota > Metazoa > Arthropoda > Arachnida > Mesostigmata > Dermanyssidae > Dermanyssus > Dermanyssus gallinae. The sequence goes on along the minus strand of QVRM01002501.1, from coordinate 171,127 downwards.
GCCCGTTGATTGTCACCCCAAGCATTGATTCTCCCTTACGTTACCCCAAGCCTTGCTGGCGTGATAGAGTTGAAGGCGAAAGCAGTTTTAGTAGAAGCGCCCCTATCATCGGCGCAGTCAGTCAGTCTGGGCATACATGCATCGGTTTCTACTCTCATGGAACGACAGAGAACCTGCGCAGCTGCATCAGCGGAAGAGCTATGACATTCCCCGCCTCGGCTGCTATCGGCTAATTAGGGAGTCGTCATTGGGAACAAACAATTTGAGGTCAAACTCAGTGCAGCTTTATTGACGCCCGCCCCGAAACACCTCTTCTAATGCATCGTCCAATACGTGGCGAGGAGTCTTGTCGGCCTTGGCTTTGACACAGCCTGTGAAGACCGCATGCAGATACCATCCTGGCTTCGCCACAGCTCGCTCAATCGTTCATGACATCCGAATTGTTTTGGCGGAAAGGGATTTTGCTACAATCAGCAGCAGAAAAATAGGCGATTTCCTGGTAAAGGTTGTGGGTTTCCTCGGTCTTGTCACCATGTTTTCCCTTGTAGAAAAGAGAGAGAGAGAGAGCATGTAGCGATGTGCCAACGTCTGAGTATTTGCCCCTCCTTCATAATTCCAAATTGACGAAATGACAAAGAATACGTACAGGCCCACTACTTTTCTACCTTTAGACTGAATCAACTGAAGTGCAGCACCTACTTCACACGCTACCTTTAGACTGAAGCAGCTGAAGTGCAGCACCTACTTCACGCGCTATGACGCGCTATGTGAATAGGCTATTTATGGCGGGAGCTCTATCATCGGACTTCCTCCTTCCTCAAGCGTAACAGAGTAGTCACTCATCGGCAAGTGAGTGTCCCATATCGTTCCAAATGCGGATAATGTATGTTTCAGTGTTTCGCTTCACCTTCGCTAGAAGGTCCTCCTCTGCTTACGATTTCCGGGCGTAGTCCGCCTTCCTTTTCTATTCCTACTTGCAGCTTAGACTCCGCTGTGGTTTTAGCGAAACGCAGATACCTCATCAGGTAATGGTGGCTACGACAGAATGCCTTGGAGAACCACGGACGGGACCTCCGGAGCTTGAACCTCCGCCACTGCTTACCACCAAAGCCTTCCTTGTACGAGTGCTTTCAGCCACTGATATCGGTCGTCAGCATTAACACTGGCTGCTGCACGTTCAACCTGAGATTCGAGAACCTGAGGGTCAACAATGCAAGTTGCGTCGCCCATTCGGCGTAACCCTGAGGCCGATACTTGCACAACAGTACACACATATAGGTGCTTACGGGTAGCGATCTTATTACAGTAGATAATTTGCTTACTATTTGAAGACAATACTGTTTGCTCCGTTTTCATCAAGTTTTTTTTATTTTGCCTTTTTTGTATTGCCTAGGCTGTTGGAACATCACCTAGATGCGCTAACTATCACTAAATAACGTTAGTAGAAAACACACTGTTATTTCAGTCCCTAGGACATAAATTGCTAAGTTTACCAATGAACACAGTCCGTTGCCCATAAGGTATGTCGGCTTAAGCTGTCGCGAGTTGTTCATCGTAAATTAAAACTGGTATTAAAGATTCAAAGTAACAATTTTTCATATATATATATATATATATATATATATACGGAGCCGGTTAAATTGTATCGCCACACACGGAGCCGAATTGCGACGAAGCACTCTGCAATGCTAATGAGAACTATTCTCCCTTTTTTTTAACATAGCGTCGATTCAACACTTACCTGCAGAACGAGTTCCGCCATTTGCAGCGTGTCAGGCGTGCCGTGCTGAATCTTCGGCAGAAGCTCGTCGAGGATTTCAATCGTGTAGTGATTGCGCATGGCCTCCGGTTGTTTGTGCCTCCGGAACTCTACTTTGCGCGCCGTGACCAGACGCTCCTTGACACGTTCGAACAAAGCACTTCGGCGCGCCTTAATCTGTTGAGGTCGGACTGCGGAGGGGTGCGCATGGCAGTAGAGTGCGTTGAAGACGGCGTTATAGCGCCTCCACATGGCTATCGGGGCATTGCACGTGGGACACTGCGGAGCCCGATGGTGTTGCTGGCATTCAGCCATCAGCGTGTCGATCGTCACGGTCGGAAAAATATGTCCGCATCCCGGCACGGCGATGAGCTGCTGGCCCGCGTACTCGGAACCCTCAGCGAAGAGGACGAGGAGCTCAGGCGGCAGATGTCGTTGTTTCGATTTGGCTTTTTTCTCTTTTTTCAGCGTGCCACAATCGAAGCAGACGAGGCACGGCTCGCCGCACATCCCTGCGCACGCATGACCGCACGGCAGACGCTTGTTGCACGTCTCCTGACAGGGCGCACAAGTGCACTCCCAGCAGGACCTCGCCGAGCACTGCTGGTGGCGGCAATGGTCAAGGTGCTTCTTGCGACAGCCCATCTTGGCGCTGACGCAAGCCTGGCCACACAGGCCTGGACACTTGCCGTGGCTGCACTGCCGCTCACAGGGCTGCTTGCACGGTGGGCACGATTTGGCGCACGGAGCGCTGCACGGATGTCCGGCCGGACACAGCCGGCTACAACGTTCGGGACAACGCACGTGGTAGCGTCCGCCGTAACAGTCGTAACAGGTGCCGCTGCATACGTGGCCGCAAGACAACTGCGCACCACAGATCCGTTGGCATCGGACCCACGGATTACCACGACGGCCGTGACAAATCTGACGTTCGACGTGACCGCACGGCAGCCGCGTATCGACCTGCCGACGGCACATCGCCAGCAGCTGTTGGGCTGTACGCTTATCAGCGCACGACACTTGAGCGTCGTGACCACACCGCAGAACCACCGTGTTGACACGCTTACAGAGCCTACGCAACGTCGCCGGGCACCGCGCCGATCGGCACCGCGAATTCACCAAATGGCCACATGGCGCTTGGACATCTCGGACCACCTCGTCACACCGATCCGCTACAGCTGCAGCGTTCCTTGACAGATTGCACGCCACCTGCACGGTGTGGCCAGACCGACATTGGGCGTTCACTGGCGTCGTGCACTCGCCAACGAGACTTTCCAGATGGCCGTCGACCTCGAGCCGATTGCACTTCGTGATGGCATCATGGCCGCACTTCATGCGCACGACAACGTCGGCAGTGCAGTGCACCGAAGCGTCTGCGGCCAGATGGCATTTGAGCGTCACTGTGTGGCCACGCTGACAACTGGTCTCCACCGGATGCGCACAGCTGTTCGTGAGGCTCCTAACTTCACCCGACGAGTGGCAAGTTGTGGAGGCGCGGTGGCCACAGGTAAGTTGCACGTCTACGTTCTCCGTACAGACGTACGTCTCGACATGCTGGTGGTTGGAGCATTTCATGTCGACCACATGGCCGCACCCCGGCAATCGAACATCGTGTACCGTCGAGAAGCACTTTGCCATCAGTTTTTCCGGGTGTAACGAGCGAGCGCATGTGGTCGAGGAGCGGTGGCCGCATGCCAAGTCGACGGTCACCTTGACTTCACACAAGTTCTGTGAGAGTGAGGCGTCTTTTTCGTGGCAGGGGGCCATAGCATCATGCCCACAGCTTCGGGTGACTGGCACGAGTTCGTAGCACTTGACCGAGCACGGCTGTGGGCACCCATTTCGACACGGATGGCCACAGTCAAGTGGCTTAGGGCACGGTTCTCTACACAGATATCGGTCTGGGGTCGTACTGCACGGCAGAACCTGAGCGTGGCCACAGTCCAGGACTTTTGTCACCGGCACTGGGCAGAACCCGTGCGGCTCGAAGCACTTCCGGGTGCACGTGTGCTGGCAGAGCGGGTGAATGTACGTGCATGGCTTACGGCACGTTGGGTGCGGCTGGCTGGCGTGACATGTGCTGTCGCAGCTATGGCCGCAGTCGAGACGCACGTGGCACGGCTGGCCACAGCCACCGTTAGGAAACTTTTGCTCGAACTGCTCCGCAGTGGCGATAGCTTGCTGCGTTTGATGAGCTGTGCATTGTACGCGCCAGGCAATATCTATCGCCCGCATAGCAAGCAGCTTTCCGACGATAGATCGCCATAGAGCAGACACTTGCGCGTACATAGCGAAGTTGCCCAGACAAAAAAGACCCCGCTTTGCGCGAGACAGCGCAACGCAGACGCGATTCGCCTTCTTAAGGAAGCCCACTGAGCCTCGCGTGTTGGAACGCACAAACGAAACGATCACAATGTCGCTCTCTTCGCCCTGGTAGTCGTCGATTGTCGACACCCTGACGCCGGCTGTCCACAGACGCAAATAGGACAAATCAAATCGTGTTAGCATGTAACCGCTGCTCACTGTTAAACTTCTGGCTGCCCTATGTATCAGCTGTTAAGAATGACGTAAACATACAATACATAAAGAAATACATCTATATATATATATATATATATATATATATATATATATATATATATATATAATGCATGCCGTATGTCCTATGCTGCAAACTCTGATTATTTAGCCAAGCACAGTAATTTAAAAGATGTATTTTGCTTTGCGTCGGAATAAATATTTTTCAATGCAGTTACTTAAAATAGCGTCTGCTAGGTGTTATATCACAATTCTACCTTTGAATCGCATGCATACGGAGATGTCCTTCGAATCGTTTGATCGCACATACATTGCTACCAACTGAGCAGTATGCTATTAGCACACAGCTGTTGGCTGCCAAGTGTGTCTCTATACTTTACACGTCGGTTTTATAGAGATTGTTCTTTTACTTTTGTAGCTGGACGCCTGACGACATACAAGTCTAGCAAACGGGCATCTTCTGTAGCTCATGTCGTTGCACGCACAAGAACAGTCATCCCACTTAAAACTGAATGAGTCAGTCAGTAGGCGCCAAAATACTCAGTTTTCCCGAAATTCCACTCTAACCATTCACCTAAATTGTTCGCTCTGTGATTGGCATTTACTAAAAAATCCATGTAATGGAGTTGCTTAGTTCGCTTGCAAGGTCTTCGACTTCCGTTCTATCTTCTAAACTGCTGTGAATAGAGCGATGGTTATGCAAGTGAGCGTTGATTCCGCTCGTTCGGTTCGGGGCCGTAACGACAGATATATCTACCTGATCCAGAAACGTATTTCAGCTTCATGCACTCGTGGTAAGCACCGTGTAAGATAACGTTGGCACTGTCCAGGTTTTTTGTAGTAACTCTCATTGATGATGTAAGTAACTTGACTCGGGTGGCGTTGCTTCAAATGATTGGTAACAAGTGACGATTATTTTTTCGGCTCTTTAATTTAAGCTGATAAACTAGCCTGCCTCCAACTGCAAGCACTGTATTTTTGTCTTCTTCCTCTTCTTATCATCTCCAATAATGTTCTGCTTTCGCACCTCTTCCTGAATATCACCTTCCTTCTATAAGCGTTTGTGCCCCTACAGTTTTGCGAGGTCAGCTTCACGCTCGTTTACTCTGTTGAACGGACACAGCATTATTCCTATTATGGACGAAGTCAAATCTCGCGTCTTGTTCATCTCCTTCAAGAAAACGCGTAGGTCAAGCCTTGAGCCTCAACTGACATAACCGAATAAGATGGCTTAATGGCAAAGCCTTTCTTTGTCTTTGCATTCGAGAGGCCTGAGTTCGAGACCCAGACCGGCCACTCTTAAATTGTTTAAAGTTTTCACGGTTATCAATTTATAGAAAGGTAATGCCGGAGTGAACTACAAATCAGTCTTGACATGAAAAAACCGTACACGGGCATTAGCCTTACGGAACAAAAACAAATACCACAAACTAAAAGAAAAAGCCGCCAAGCGGTGGTGCGCGTCTTCAACACAAAGCTCAGTTGTGTTATAAATAAGAGTAATAATAAAAAAGACTGGTCGTTGCTTATTCGAATCGAACGTGTATTGACCGCTTCTAATCGTATAGACAACGCTAAAATTCGACGTATTGCTAATCAATGCTAGCACTTTGATAAAATCGGCCAATAGATAACCAACACACGTAGAATGCAATACATCGCAATGTCGGAAAGTTCTAGTTAAATACAAACGTCTCAAAAAGCACGCGTCTTTTTTGGCGCCCTACAACGTATCGTGTTCATATCCTCGTATCAGCTTATTAACGTCTAAAACAGTCTAGCAAGTTGTCTATCAAACAAGAAACTTCACGTACGATTTTTAGAGTTAATCATCGAGTGCTGTCCTTTGTACGCAGTAAGAATGACGATCTGGTCTCTGGTGTATCCCTGATATCCGAGGTGTTTCACGAGTCCAATGGCGAGCTCAGCCTCAAAGAGGTTAGTCTTTGACGCGTGTCCCGACCCAAGTTGTCTCTCGGGCGAAGAATGTTGGAAGAACTGGAGATTACCTCTCATACCTGTCGTATTTCAGCGACAACCAAACGCACAATTGCAATTCATGCGAAAAAAGTGTTACGCCGTATCGATCGTTAGGTGTAAGCACAATTCCGACCGGCAGATACTACTAACATAGCAAACATTTACTTTAGTAAGGTTAGTAATCACTCAAATAGTACACCCTTGTTTTTCACACACGGCTCCAGCCTCTTCAAAACACTATCGATTGTTGGTTCCAGGTAGAAAACGGCAACCTTGTACCACTGCTACCAAAGAACTTGTTATATTAAAATCGAACAGTCCCAGAACGGGCTTTTAAAAATCTTCACACTGACAATTATATGGCTCTTTATTTGTCATTATTGGACCACCTCAACTAGAAGCTGATGCTGCAGTCGCAATACAGAAGACGTTTAATCCTTACTGAGAAGTAGCCCATAAACCGAAGCCACATGGCGCAGGACACGTCGTTTACGCTACAAAGATTGTGACGCTACTATTAAGAGTGTGACCTCGATTCAATTGAACCTGCAGAAAATAATTTACTTAACGAGATATATATATATATATATATATATATGTCTAGACATGTAACACAAAATATGAATCATACTTAAAATTCAATAAAGCGAAATGTTTGTACCGGAAATATCCTTGTATTTGAATACACGCGGGGCAGACGTGATACGACTGTAGATGTCTGGTACAAGAAGTTGTGCAAACTCGTCGCGCATCCGGTGTTGTTCCTCCAGCTGGACGTACTTCAGGCCATTGTTGATCATTCGCTCAAACAGTGACACCGTCATGGCAAATTCAGCTTCAAGAACGTAGGATTGAACTTTTGGCTCAAGCTGTTTGTGGTCACCTGTGGTCACACCAATTGCGTTCATCGGCGTTCAGCGACAAATTTGGTAGCGTGGTGAGATTCAAGAATATACGTAATGAAGCCCCAAATGCTGTCTAAACGAATAGAACGAACGCCAATCTTCGCTTTTTTCTAACGTTACTGAGAGACAAATGCTTGAAAATTCACGAGCAAGACATCACTGCGCCTGCAGTGATGGTGTTTGGAGCTCAGTACATTTAAGTATGCAATATCAGTTAATATCCCTATTACCGACTACCTAGGCGTCGACCTAGGCGTCTTTACCGCCGTGTAGGAAACCGATTAGCAAGGTGGTGGTTTTTGTGCCCCGCCAAACAGAGAGGTACTTCCAGGCGTTGTCGTGGTCAAGGAGCTAACGGACTATCCCGGATAAAACTAAGATGAAGGCAGCCAATGCCGGGACTGACGATTTCGTTCGGCGACCCTAGTAAAGCTGCATAAATTTAGACTGTGAAAGTAGTTGAAAATTGCAGCTGAGTGATGGTATCTGCGGATAGGTGGTTTATCGCTTCTAACGCGGTCGGGTCGTCCGATAGGGCGAATCTCCGCAATATTGCAGACGACTGTCTGGAAGGAACACCTCATCAGGAACAAATGTGGCCTGATGTAGCCCGACAAAGGGAAGTCCTTTACACATCTGCCAGAACCTGTCCATGTGCCTATCCATGACAGCGCTAAATCCACCAGTGAACCGAGGTACTTACTCTCAGTAGTTACTGGGAGCTTTTATTAGAGGGGCAGAGTCTGCCCGCCCACACTGACAGAACTACCCAGCCACAGCGGCTGACGAGACACAAAAGTCTCACACCTACTGCGGTCCGCTCATCTTACGGATGGTGTACCAGCATTCAAATGCAGGTACCAGCATTTAAATGCAAACTTGAGAAATTTACCAACTCGCTGACCCCCATGCGGAAAAGCGCGGGCTCGATGTGTCGCCTTATTGGATTTCGGCCGCAGATTCGATCATATACCCGATCCGCAGACTCGATCACACACTTATACCATAAACCAAGATGCAGCAAAAGAGGAGTAACTCAACGGTGCTACGTAGGTACACTGAGCTTGAGATCGTTGAGAACGTTACTCTTATTAATAAAACAATGGTCTTGTGCTACCCTCGGCAGGTGGTCTCGTCACAGTGTGTTGAAGGTTATGCAAAAGTCAAGCTTAAAAAACGCCGTGGGTGACGAACCTCGTGAGGTTAGAGAGGCTGAATTGTAGCCGTACGGCCCGTTTTTCTTACATTATTTACCGGGCAGTAACCTGCAATGTTTCTGCGTGGCGGGAGGGATTTCTTTGGAGATCACCCTGAAGACACGAATGGAGCTAAGGGCTTCCTCAGTCAATCTTGTCAAGCAGGGTGGTGCTGTTTGACGATGAGGTACACGTGGTGTCGAGTCCGGTGCCGTAGTGCAGTCGCGTGCGTCTTGCGACCGGAGGAGACACATAGGTGCACGGGTCCGATTCCCGCCGCATTGATGGGGCCCGTCTTACGAAGCAGTGCGAAAGCAATTCCGTGGACGTCAAATGTTGTGTTTATGAAACAGATGCTATAGCAAGAGTAAAGCTGTCTGGAACTAGCCGTCTACGCGCGCCATTAACGCTCGATAGAAGCACGAGGAGGAGTTGTCTTGCGTTGACAACGGCTTACATGGTATGGCCGATCTAAGCGAGGTTAATCGCTTGATTTACTATGCGTATGTATCGATGTGTGCATCTACTATACTATTTGATTTACAATCGTTCTACAATAATAATCGAAACAATTCAAACATTGTTCGTACCTATTGTGGGAGAGGTTTAGGTTTGTGGTTCACATTATGGCACGCCTGCACATGCTATGCCATTCCTGAGACCACTGAGATTCACAGTTTACTTTGGTACGCAATTCTTGTAATTTGTCGGAGCTTGACTTAAACACCTTCTATATATGCGATTTCGTCCAGAAGACTGACACTGGCCTGCGCGGGGTTCCTCTCTGTCCAGAGGAGTTACAACGATATTCCATCACTGGGATTTCATCTCGGAATATACCTAATGAGATCGTACTATTGGGGGGCCCGGTCAAGGCACTCCTTGAGGAATGCCAATAAGTGCAAAAAGTGTACCAGTATTACATACCCCCACGACTTTTGCCCACTGGCAATTGAGCCGCTAAGGGAACCTGGCCCGAAGACGTACAAACTTATTCAACAAGTCAGCAAAGCGCTCAACCGTTCGACAGGGGACACCTGCATCGGAGACTATAGCTGGACACTCGGCGGAGACACGTCCGAACCTGGCGGACATGTGACGTTTTCATTAATTGATCAGCTGTATACGTTCGTAAAGTGACCATCTAAGCAAAAATATATATGAACATATATATATATATATACAGGGTGTTGCAGAATTTTTTTATAATAGAAATAGAGAATTGTAGAGCTCGTTAAAGCAAATATTTTTTTCCAATGGAACATGGTCTCTGAGAAGTCTTGTTTCGAAGTGAGAGCGAAATTACTACAATTTGTGACACTAGTGTTTTTGCCCGACATATGAGCATAAAATGTGCTGTTACATATATATATATATATATATATATATATATATATAGACTATTGTGTAATTAGGTAGTAAATAACCATCGTGATAATCCAATTAATAGTATAAATGCTCGACAGACGAGGATGTTTGTTAAAATACGTATCATGATACCATAGCAATAATATAAAACTATATACGAAGCCAGCAGCACGCTATATGACATACTACACAGCAAGCGCATCTGATCCAAAAGATATTCCACAATTAATGTTAAATAAAACTCATATATATATATATATATATATATATATATACCTAGTAACTAACATCTAACAGTGTACGTCACCAACCGATGAGAATGAGTTGTTTCGTCGACCGAGGTAGCATGGCCACGAGGTGCGATTCGAGTACTTCAGCAGCTTCTTCAACAATAACGATCTCGCTGGCCAGGCGGGCAATCAACGGAAGTCGCGATACGGCCCCGCTCGTTGTCATCCCGACTACGCATCGCTTTCGGATCAGACCCGCCAGATGTTCGTCGACAATCTCAGCCACTCGTGCAGACTTCTCGCTGTTCAATTTCGGATTCGCCCCACGATCCCCATCAGGTAAGGTTGGTTAGATCCCGCAGTATTCACATTTTTTGTAGCTTGCTGGGTAGCTAAGTAAGTGACTAGTATTTCCATCAGAGGGCGCCTCAATGATCGCTGTGGCGCTCGTTGGCATCCTAGGTAGGCAAGGTGGAAAATATTACATTCATTTTATATCCACACCCTATTAGGTCGATACATTTTACATGAATATATACAAGCTAAAATACTAGGCATCGGCTAGGCGTGTCAGTGAGACAAGCCTTGGGGACAATGGTCACATTTCACACAGTACAAGCAAGAAGCAAGGCCAGTCAGTCACAGAACCAGCGTTCAGCGCGAACTGCCTTTCAACTTGACACAGAAATGAGAAGCAAGTGAACACACCAAATCGCAATCGCGTATGAGACGAACACCGAAGAGAGTAGTGGGTCCAGAAATGAACATATTCGTTCACAGCTGAGCATTGCCTGAACATGAACAGCTGACCTAATTGCCACTGTAGATGCGTATTTTGTCGACATTCTACAATTCTGGGGTGTTAAAACGTTGTAACACCGCTGTGCGCAGAGCCCCAAGGGTCAAAATGGTCAAGATGTCCTTCCAAATAAAAACAATTAGGTGACTGCTTTGCTTTTTCAGGTTACCTAATGGATCACCATAAAATGTGTTGGCTACCGTTTTGTGCGATACCAAACGTTTTCTGCTAGTCGACCATCTTTCTACAGCAAAAACGAGAGTCTTGTGCAGCACCCTTGAATCAGGTAAAGGAGCGTGTTGTAGCACTACGGCCCAAGGGGCAGAAGATGCTCCCGCTCACACGTCCCTTGTAGCCAGGCTATACTAGGAAAACTAAAGCTCCACATTGTTAAACATCTCCCAGGTATTCGTTAGATCTGGCCCGTGCGACTATTATCTGTCTGGGAGCCTTAAAAAAGAGGGATATCAGCAACAATGATGTGCTATTCGCAGTTGATGAACAACGAGTATTTGGGCTTATTGGTATTCCTGTTTTAAAGGCTACTGAGGGTCGTTTGACTAGGTGTGAGCTTCGAGAGGGCTATACTGAATAATAATAATAATAATAATAATAATAATAATAATAATAATAATAATAATAATAATAATAATAATAATAATAAAAGGTACGTCGGCTTTGTCCGGTTATTGCTTGTATTCCATGCTAGGAACCATTTGACCTACCTTGTGCACATATTAATCATTTTTAGTGAACTATAATCGTTAATTGTGGTATTTCTTCGATGAAAAACAGCAGCGTACATTCATTGTATGTAACACTCCGTCCTTCACTGTATGTAACTGAACGTGTGCTCCGCTATACGTACTTAATTTCCTGACTGAGTTGCTGATGCTGGTTTGTCAGGACCCTGCGCTTGCAACGTAGTCTTCGCAATAACCGATCGTAGCCGCTCGCTATGCCCGATTGCTGTTCGTTTTCTTCCACCAATTCTTCTTGTTTTTGAGACATTGTTTGATCTTCCCGATCACTATCGTCGAGTTCCTTGTTAAGCGCCTTCCAGTGGACAGTGGCGTAAAAGCGCCATTTCTCGTTTAGCGTCAGCCGTTGCCGTGGGCCCCGTCCCTTTCGATTGTCGCTATCAGGCGACGGCTGCCAGATCCAGAAACGATCGCAAATACGAGTGATCTTATATATATATATATATATATATATAAACTTCACGCTCAAACTCGCCACAATAAAGTTATATATATATATATATATATATATATATACGTGCAATGTACTACAAGCGCGTAGACAGAAAGCATACGACCAATTACGTTATATAAATCTGTCGTTCTATTGCCATATGTGTTCCCCTATTAAACGCATTCCAAATATATTACCAAAAAACGAACCCTTTTTACATATTGCTGCCTGTATTTCCACGGCGCTTATGCCGTATCATTTTTTAAACCTACTTTTTGATCATATGATTAGTAATTATCGTGTCATGCATAATACACGCTACATCGTACTCGGCTACCGTAAATCGTTACGGGTATGTCGTTTTCGCTAGAGCTAGATATGTGTGCCCCTGGGTGTGCTTATACATAGCTGCTGGGAATTCAAATGCATCATGCAACACTAGAACACCCCACCCATCGGCAATTCCGATAAACCGAGAACGTTCTGTACAGCAGAGTACAGCGACTATTTAGAGTCGTTGTTTGGCGTATAGCTGTATAGCTGCCAATGTTGACCGGCACTCATACCTTCGTGGGAAACTCGTAGCGGATTTTTTCAGCCACTTTCTTCATAGCGTAGCCGCCGAGGGGGCGACTTTGCCACAGGCGTTGCTTCACGACAGACTCACGCGTGTCAAGCGTTCGCACATGGTCCCGGCTATATGTCAACTGCGGCCCACAATCGCCGAAACAGTGACACCGAAACAGCAGCGTAAGAAGTACGTTCATCAGAGTACGTGCCGGGCCGCCGGTTAATGAAAGATCAAGTGAGACATGAGTTGGACCAACGAGAACATGAAACAACAGTAACGATAAAACAATAGTAATTACATAGACTATAATAGGTCCCATGTCCAACTGTCAAACACATACAAAAAAAACATTTAGTTAAAATATCGTTATTCAATCTAGTAGAACCAAGGCGGGAATTCCCTGCAAGCAATTCTGCAACTGATATATATATATATATATATATATATATATATATATTTATACTGACAAGTTCAAATTCATCGTGTAGTTCCGCAACGCTGCTAGCATCCTCGGCAAACCTGTCCTCCGCATCAGCCTCTGTTTCGTGCTCTGTGCGACAAATCCGCGGCAGTTCCAGAAATGTGTCGATATCCTTGATAGATCTGAAGATACTTTGTTCGAACTTCGAAAGTTTGTTCGGCGTCATTAACAACCACCTAAAATGTGCCCATACGCAAGTAATAGCCGTAAAAGATAGAATCAATAGAAAAAATACTGGTGACGATACTGATGTTACACGCGGTGTTTAACGATAGCTTTGCATATGTAGAAACTTTAGCTGTGCTCAGGCTGTTGTTTTTTGAACGCTATATTTACACCTATGTCTATCTACCTCTACACACAATTCTACATGATAATGGCGCGGCTATGTAAGTTTTAGTTTCATCTATGCGTTAACAGATGGCTCAACTCCTAAACAGATATCGTATTCGAAACTCGGCGTTACACCCTACCAAACGATCGAATGACAATTAAATAAAAACATTGGAAAATAATTAAACAAAACAACCGCGATACCTAGATTGATGATTGCCTTCAAATGTTTGCCGTAAACATAGACCAGGCTCATAAAGCACCGAGAGCACTATATTCCGACAAAGGTATAACATCAAAGCACAGTCAACGGGTCGAATCAACCCTGAGGAATATCCCGTCCACGTGTCATACAGCTGACAGCCCTTTCTGACTGATTGTTAAGTGCGCCATGATATTGTTGACTTCTTAGAGCGGCAACAACCTGACTCCTATTGAAGCTCGTTCCGATTCTTCTCACTCTAGTGAGGCAATCTGGGACAGGTTATCACAAACAAACGCTAAGTAGCCGAGGCAAATGAAGCCCATTGCTTATATATATATATATATATATATATATATAGGACAAAATGTTTTTCTCACCCTTCAGCGTGGCCTATCTGTTGCTCGATTTTGTGTAACTTGTCTTTAAGAAGAACTAGTTCCCTGCGAAGTTCGATACGTTCCTTGCCTCCCGTAAGGCGTTCCGCCCCCCTAATTTTGTCCAACGAAAACGCCTCCAAGCGCTGCGACTTCGATCGTCCCCCAATTCGCACGATGCTCTCGGTGAACTCCAGCATTCCTGTGTAAGATTACATTTAATACGTAACCGAAGAAAACATATTAGCCTATATAGGTATTACTGAGCACACGGTAGCATATGAATTAACATACCCACTCCTTATATGCGACAACAATAGACGGGCTTTTAAGATGGCTACCTACCCGTATATACGGCCGGCAACCGGAGGTCGCCAACAGGTCATGTGTAGTGTTACAGCATACAGAGACCATCAGTGACGCGTGCAGATAAGCACCCTTTACAAATATAAATCGATAAAGCGGCGAAACGGCTACGAACCGACTACACTGACATAGCCATTAGCCCACCAGGCTAGTCAAGTACGTAAACATGCATTTCAGTTTTCGTTGCGAACCCGAGCTGGTCTATTGGCAACAACAACACCAACAACGCCAACAACAACAAATATTGTCCTCTGCCTTAGATTAAAGGTTGGATTAATGTACTCGTACGTCCTAAACTGAGAGGTTGTGTCATAGTTTTTGGTCAAAGGTTCGAAAGGTTCCCGGTAGCTTTGAGAACACGATATTGTCTGCAAACAACGTGACAATTTGGTAACACTTCCTGCCTTAAGTTTCCAGAGATTCCCTTGGAAGTTTTGCAGCATTCTTTGCGTTTGTCCGAGATCTCCTGCGTCCACCAATATTTAGGTGGGATATTTCTTCATAAGGCTTTCATTTTCCTCCCGAGTGCGTCCTTGAACCGTGTTTCGTCTGTGAGTTTGAATCGCTTCTTGAGGGGAGGAACTGATCGGAGGTTGCTGGTAATAACACTAGGGGCCTACTGCACAAAGTATCACGGGGCAATTTGCCCACGTGTAGTCTCTTTAAGGAGCCTCTCTACAATTAGCGTTATTACCAGCGTTCCTTCACTCTGTTGCAGTCTAGTTCCCATGCACGTGTGTGTATTTAATGCTTATCTAGAATCGGACTAAGTGGTCAAACCTGGCCTTCGTCTGTGGGTAATCTAAGGAGTACTCACTGTGTAAAAACGATTATATTTTGAGTGAATAATTCAATTCAGTATTGAATTGAATTATTTACTTTTAACAAATACGTACCACACCACAAAAATGGTAGACAGTTGGTTTATGTTTTACGAAGTGTCACAATACGAAACTTCGGTCTCACAATATGCATTTAACTTTTGGGTGAGAATGACATTTCGATAATGACGCAAATTTCTGCACACACAAGCGTCTGATAGTGCCCAATATCACACTTTCCACAAAGCTACAAACACAACCTTCAATGTTGGGAACAACTGGGCTTCATGCATATTTGGTGGTATCCATGCCAAGTTATTCGGCAGATTAACGAATGGTTTCTTTGCATGGCTTTTTTCTATCTCTGTGAACAAAAAGCCGGACCATCAGTATAGTTCTCAGCTACAAACTTTAAATTTCGGTTATTTCTATAGCTTCGGTATAAGTCTAGAATATCCGCTGTAAACGATGTGTTATTAAGTGCTAAGTCTTTAATAAGTGTTCTTTCTCCGCACATTTCTAAGGCAAGTGTTGCGAACGCGCACTTCGGAAGCCGTAACACACGCATAACATAGCAGTTTCAGCTTGTCTAGTGGTGCAATTGTAGAATGGCAGTATGTTGCTACAGAGAGTGCTTTGTTTTGAAATCAATGTATAGCTGTATTTACGTCTACTTCATGCGTTCTGCCTAAAAAAACATTGCAGACGTAGCTGTTGCTTGTCTCTACGATCTTTATGCCAAAATAGAGCCTGGGGGTTGATGTGACGCCTAAAAGCGAAAAGTGGCTAACTAATTTGAGTGGTTTTCCATGTACTGATGGAGGATGATCTCTGGCCGCGTATGAGCCTCCTCTGCTAAGGCGTAAGATCTTTGACTTTTCGGCGTTAGCCTTGCTCGTTTTCTTTGCACCTTTTCGCAGTTTCTTCAAGGAAAAACTGTAGAGGATTACGACATTTTGGTGAAATGACTTAGTCTTCGGCATAAGATGCGGGCGTTTGTACACAGTGGTCGCCGTGTTTTACTCAAATTATCGAACGAGGTTAAAAATGGGGTTTTTTTATACTGCAACTTTTGCAAACATTGTTTAGTAAACGGTGTTTCGGCAAGTAATCGAAAGCAGTATGAGAATCAATAAACGCAGTGGATGTCATTTTCTTGTTAAAAGAGGCGGTGATGCATGGTTTAAAACAAATTCAACTGTATCTGACGTGGATCACTTCTTTAAAAACCGTACTGTTCTGCGAGGAGCGATGTAAATGTCTTGTAAAGAACGCTTGTAAGTGCCATACCCCTGTAATTCTTTGGGACAGTTGCAGCCCTCGTTCGTTTAAATATAGGCCGTAGATAGGTTTTCCGCCATGCGTTAGGGGAAGTGAGTTGAGTAATTATGCATCCCAAATGAATTATATCAATTTTATTGAGACCTTAACACTCGAAGCTTAAGAGTCTCTTAAAGCTTTGCCCTACATGCTCGGTCATATGTATAAACTAAACAGTCGAAGAACGGACACAGCGTTCCACAGTTTTGTGCTTTCTATAGCTAAAATTATACTTTCCTTACCCTTTTATGTCTAAAACAAAACTGCATTTTGCGTATGATTTGTATTTTCCCTGCCCGTTCAATAGTTCTGTACACAGCCGGGATTTCCCCTTGAAAACCCAACATCCTGGTGAATACAGTAAATGTGTAACATACTCATGCCGTATTCCGACGGCCTAGACAGACTAAATGCCTATCCTGTTACAGTTACTGAAGCCATAATCAGAATTGCAGTTACAGGTACCTCGTCCGGCACTGTCTTTACTGGTAAGTTCTTCCCTCATATGATTTGAGCCAAGTAACAACATCCGAAATGCGGCGACATTTTCCCTACCTTTGTGAAGCGCTTGCCACATAATAACGAATCTTTCGTTCACGCCACACCGGCACTTAACTACTGCCGCGCAAGCCTTTTGTACAATTGCTAGTGAGACTACTACGAGCCTTGAAGAGTGTCTGGAAAAGCTTCGATAGCCCACTAGGAATGAAGCGTCATCGCTTGGGCGTTTGTGTGAACGGTACAGATAATGCTTAGCCAGACATTTCTATCTGTACAACAAACCCCATGAAGTACTTCCAGAGAGACCCCCAGAAACGGAAAGCAAACATATGGATCGGCATGGTGTGCTTTGTTCTTGAGACTCGTTAGGATTGATGAGATTTGGGTGCATTTTTATGACAACTCTGCTCAAGTTCCATGACTTGCAGTGGTGAGGAGGATGGAGCGCCCCTACCAACGAAAGAGAAACGGTAAGTGTGAGTTCATTACGAGATCATGGTCTTATCCAGGAGTGAAATTGTGCCTATTGTCGAACTGAAAGAAAATTGTACTGGAACAAGCGATTGGTATACTGCAGAATGTCTATCAAGTGTTTTCATTGGACTCCCCAGGAAGAGCTCTAAAGCGTTATTTAGGCAATTGCGACATTGCGCGAGCCCACCGGGCTGAAAATGCTGAGACTCTTCTTGCCGCATCTGGAGTCACGCTGATGAAGCACCTACCTTATTCGCACCATATGTCGCCGTGCAATTTTTCTTCTTCTTTCCAACAGACGTTTCGATTTACGCAAATCGGCGCTTGAATCTATCGAGGTGGAGCTAGAAAATCTAAAAAACACGACTTGGGGGTGGGTCTAATTCCATCGCCTCAGCAAAATGATAGAGATGGATGAGAATTAAGCCGAAATTTAAAAATTATACTCTTATATAAAAAGAACATTAATATTTATATTCTATAATGGAAAACTATTTCCACGATTACTGCAAATCTCCGAGTAAACTATTATGTGCACTTCTCCGTAGTATTAAAGGAGTGCTAGCTCGTGAAACGCTGGGAGGATCTTAAGAAGTCGCCCTCTGAAGTCAGGCCTGCCAGCAACTTAAACACAAGGCCATGCGTGTCCTCTTCTATTAAAACGCAGTCTGGAGTCTTAAATTAAAGCTGACACCAGGTTGTAGACCTGTTCGTTGTCGTCTTTCTGCGCATGAGCCACATACATGGACATCAGAATCCTACGGCTTGCACCAAAACGGATGACAGATAGTTATTATTTAAAAGTGGTGAATTGCCCATGACATGCATTAGTGAGTGCTACCAGATGCGTAAGTTTGAAATTCCGGAGGTAACGCTAGATGAGTTCGAATGAGCTGGAGAACGGTTGCCGCCTGGTCTCGACTGTATACCCCTTGGGCTAACCCAGCTACTCGTTAAGCTGTAGCCGAAGATCTTCCGGGTTCGATTCTGGGACCTGTCCTCTTAAATTTGGTCTATGACGGAATGCTAGACATTGAAGGCTACCTAAGATGGGGCCAAACTGTTGGCCTAAGAGTTGGCATAAGCCTCTATCTGGCCGGATGTAAATTTTACTCAAATTCACTAATTTCCCAATCATTCCTAAATTAAAGGCAGGCTTAAGGTTGAATCAAGAAGAACGGATGCTCATTCTCTAAAAAATAAATGGACGCTCGCCATAGGGCAAAATAAGGCTGTAGCACAGTACTGTCTAAATGCATCCATCAAAATAGGACATCGCTACTCGACCCCAGGTCGGCTATGCAACGATTCCGGGGATCAGTCCCATAGCAGCCAACAAGTATTCACATTTCGGGCATCGTTTTTTGTAAGGACCATGTTTTGCTGTCCCATTTCTTTCACCAGGTAAACCTATTTCCAAGGATACGTACCAGGGTTTTGATGTGCAAGGTAAAACCGCGGATGGTTACCGTGGCTGCCAAGACGCCCGTAATGAGCTAAAAAAAAAAAGCTATATATATATTTATGTATGTATATATATATATATGAATGAGTGCTTCACCGACTCATTAGCACCTTCAATGGTCGGTGGCGGGGCGATCTCAGCAGGCCACGCTGGTAATCTAGCCGAGGCGAAGAAGCTCGCAAAATACGCCTGAATAGGTTACCCACATGAGTTTCAACCGCTAGCGTTCGAGACCTTGGGCGGTCCAGGCAACCTCACTCGCAAACTCCTTCACAGAGTCGGTGAGCAGCTGAACCTCGCAACCGGAGACAAGAGATCTGCGGCTTTCTTGAGACAGCGCCTTGACCTCGACGTCCAACGCGGAAACGCGGCGTCCGTCCGGGGCACGCTGCTGAAGCGGTCCCAACCCACTCTATACGAGTAATATCCTAGTGCACACGTTTGCGGGAGACAATTGTAGCTCCATTTGCATTCTTAATATATATATATATATATATATATATATATATATATATATATATATATACATACATAGACGGGACTAATGAAAAAGGCTCACAGTTAAAGGCAGCAACGACAACTACCGAGCTGGGCGCAGCGGTATAAGCACAGAAGAAGAAAAGCAGGAAAGTCTTTATGTTGCTCAGTGTTTTGGTTTTGTCTTTCGTTTGTTCTGTATGAAAACGAGGATTACCTTCCAGAAACTGGTCGAGGGCATGGTTTGTATAGCACACTACCAATAGTGGCATAGCGCTCACACTGTTAGCCAGAAGACTCTCCACGATTTTGAGTCCGACGTGCGTTTTGCCAGTGCCGGGCGGGCCTTGTATCAGGCAGAGGCGCTTGTTCAGAGCCAGCAGAAAGGCGCGGTACTGGGACGGATTAAGCGACACGTCGTGAACAGAAGGTAGGCTCCTTAGTGAATAGCTTTTCTGCAACGCCAAACCACAACACAGAAATACAACCGTAGGGTATGTGTCTATGCTGACCTTTCGCATATATATATATATATATATATATATATATATATATATATATATATATATATATATATATATATACATATATATACGAAATTCATATATATATATATGAATTTCGAAGGTGCCAGGAACAGAAAGTAACCCGATGGTCGCATATAAGGATAAAGACAGTCGTAATGTGAAGAAAACTGTAGCTTATAAAAAGCCCTGGCTTTATCCTTCTGTATTCATATTCTGCATTTCATATCTTGGAACTAGCGCAACATCAATAGGAGTACTTTTAGGCGCCTGTCGAGCTCAAATAAAAACATAAGACAGGCATGCCCTTTCCAAAAGTGCAGTGAACAACTGAGTGCAACGTTTTACAGACGGCTACCAACAAAGCTGTAATCAGTCAAACTTTTTGACAGTCAATCTTAGGCCATATATATATATATATATATATATATATATATATATATATATATATATATATATATATATATAGGTTTCTTATATAGTTTGTTAATGCTCCGTTACAGTGAGCGCATTTCCATCTAAAGGAAAATAACGACAACAGATACTAATATCTGCCCCTGATGTAAAAGGGTGACATGTGTATTTAAGTATACATACCAGGCGAACAATAAATCATATCGAAAACGTTTAGTTTATGAGATACATGGCTTCGTTGTGGTATATATATATATATATATATATATATATATATATATCACTCACATAAACCATCTTTGATGTTCACACGCCCACAGCTTCCTCAAAACGATAGTCAGGTTGGTCACAGGCAGGAAACGTCAAGTTTGTTCCTTGCACAAGCTCGTCTGAATTTTAGAATCGAATAAAGCTTTGAAAACCCTCCACACAAAAAATGGGGGTTGTAGTCCGGACTTAGCTGCAACCACTCCAATTCGCTGTACAAACAATCAGGAAGGTTCTCTTTGCACCACTCCAACACGGATCTGCTCAAGTGGGCGGATACCCCATGCTGTTAAAACACCATGGTCGGACTTTTAAGTAGTTTTGCGTCCAGGGGAGTACAATTGCTTCTAAACTCCTCGAGTGAGTTCAGCCATCAAGTACATCAAAAATCTACGGAGCTTTGCCCGGTGACGATATTCCAGCCCATATCATGATTGTGGCCTCCTCTTACGATCGGTCAACAACTCCTCCACGTTCCATAGCTTACTGTGCGCCGCGGACAAAGTATTCCGTCGTTTTGGCGATTGAAGTTTGACTGCACACCAAATTTATACCCACTTGTCCACAACACCTGAATCTCTGTAGCAAGCTGTGTTTAGGGTTGAAGGGTTTTCTAGCTCGTGGACGCGCTTGTTCAACAATAATTTAATGTCTATACGGAAAGCGGTCTATCGGCACGATGGCGATCATTGAGGTAAAGTACGATAGCTTAGATGCAAATGTTATATATATATATATATATATATATATATATATATATATATATATATATATATATAAATATATATTAGACGATCCCTAGTCGCCAACATTTGCATCTAGGCTGTCGTACTTGGATTGAATTATTTAGTTTCATTCTGTTTATTTTACTCAAACACATTTCATGTACAAGTTTGTGTTTAGAATCTCTTCTATCTTCTTCATATTTATGACAATAGAAAAAGGGCAACAATGTATGCTCCAATGCTACGCGTTTCATTGCATAGTACTGGCATACTTTTGCAAGCAAAACCGTACACCTCGTGCTCCTAAAAGGAGCGTTTAGATGTAACTATGCACTATGTACCTCGTATATGCGAGTCGACTGTCACATGCTGCACCAGGCCAAAGGTGCAAACCATTGAATACGTTCAAACCTCGACCTGCCGTCTGCTCTGCTCGGCTTTAAAGCAAAACATTTGTAATGTATTGTACGTTGCATCCTTGTAGCCTTAGTCAGATTATTTCAGTAGTCGATGAACAGCCTCACACGAGACACACAAAGCGGTTGGCTCCTGGCCCCCATCGACAAACAAAGCATTCGCATCATAAATAACACTTTTCAGGCTCGTTGAACTTCGCCAGCATGAAATGGTTCCATACTCTGTCAAGGCCATACATCAACCCCGAAACAATCTTAAGCATGAAAAGCCTCATAGAGCTGAGAATACAAACAGTTTTCGGATATTGGACGCTTGGCGGCAGTAAGCTGTAACGTCTCTGAACCCTCAATAACGTCTTAGCCCGTCGATTTCCACACCTTAAATGGTTTTGGTTTTTGTGGAGTTTATCCCAAGTCCCATTGAGATAATAAGGACACCTCTACCGTAAGGGTAATGAGCTTGACGACACCTAGGTCGTGTTATGCGGCCACGATATCATCTGCACGCATCACCACCACGGCCTTTGGTACTGCTGTCCTAACCAACAAGGTCAACGAGGAGAAGGGTAAACGAGACTTCTGCAGGCTTAGTGGGTCACCTTACGAAGTCCCCACACTTTGCTTAACCTCCAATACGCCACGCTCACCATCTACTAAAAAAGTGTTTACTCAGGACAGAGCCACTGATATCAGCCCGTCAAAATGAGTCAATCAGCAGACGGTAAAGGGATTTGTCAAAGGCCTTGATGTGGTCAATAATGACTGCGTACAGATGACATCTACGTTGTGCTCCAGCTCGCTCGATTTCTGACTGGAGAACGTGGATTACATCACGGGTGCCTCGACCTCTCCTAAAGCCAAAATGTTCCACTGAAGGGGCTTGTTAGCCACATGCTCAGTCCGCTGGACTTGTGGAAAATATTCCTCAATAAGCGTTCTGTATTCTATTATGGATAAAATACATTTATTTTACACATAAATAGTTTAGTTTATAATCACACAGAAAAAAAATTCTGCTTAAACGCGTGACCTATACATAAATTTATATTTTGGGTGTGAGCGAACGGATTGTTTGCCATCGTTGGCTACATTACTTCAGGTGGTCCTTAGAGGACAACTTTAGGACCAGGTTGTCTTTCGGGCATGTGCATTTTCGACTGAGTAAATTATGTAATGCCCATATTAGAGCATAAGACATAAGCAACGACATTAAGATCTTCGAGAAATTAGAGACTCTCAAACAACGTAATTCTGGTCTGGACACGCGTTGACGCATTTACTCGAATCGGAAAAAACCCTTATTAGTTAGTTAATAAGCCATGCTTTATTTTGTGCTCTCTCTTTAATAACTCTTTAATAACATAGAAAAAGGCCTGTGATTACACTGGCTAACTTTGAAAATTCTGAGCACATCATTGACAACTGGAAGCATCTTAACAAGCCAGTTAGCTTGTACGAGCACTAAATGATTCAATGATTTACATACATTTGTTTACTTTTCTTTTAAAATCCAATTAGAGCATTTGCACCCCCCTTCCCGTGATAAACCGGGTCTAAAGATTATTTTTATTTCTAACAAATAAACATTTTTTCAAGTGCTAGCGTGCCAATAACTTCAGTATGTATGTATATTCATATGTATATATATAACTCAGGTATAGCTATCATATTGTATCGCAGTCCTTCAGAAAAGAATATTGTGATCAATCTTTAAATAATACGCAACTTTATCATCAGAAATACGTTTATAATTATACTGTCTCTGTAAAAATGCAGACGTAATTCACTCAATAGTATCACCAACAGTAATATTAACAGTAGACATACTATAGTTATAACAGCAATACAATAACAGCACCCACGACAACAACAACAACAACAACAAAAGTAGCAACAACGACACCACCACCACCAACAACAACAATGTAGACGTACCGTTGGGCTCGTGGCAAACGGTATAAATATTGATGATTTCTGATACCAATGAATAGGCATTCCCGGAATGTCTCGGGCATCAACGAGCAGCTCCTGTAACGGCAGCATTGTGGCGTGTTTGAGCGCACTAAGCGTATGTCGGTAGCTCTCGTAATAGGCGTCGCGCAACTCAACCATATCGTAGACTACAAACTGCTGTAGAAAGCGGCCCTCTCTCTCGTTGCACGGAATCACGATCAAATCGTCTGGAAATGTAGAAACAAGCGCATGCCAATGTAGAAACAAAAGCAAAAAACACCAAGCTACCAACCCCTGTGGCCAAAATAGCACAGGGACAACACAGGACGTCCGGGTTGCCGTTGACGACGGAAGTCCTGATTGCCTGGTGGGATCACTCAATATATATATATATATATATATATATATATATATATATATATATATATATATATATATATATATATATATATATATATATATATATGTATAATATACACACTTCCTGCAATTTGCTTGCAGATGAAGAATTCGAACGATTGTAGACCGTCCCGTGATAGGCCCACAAGGGTTCCGTATTTAAGCGTCTCGTTGGAGCAAACGGCCCGTTGTAGCTTTAATTCGTAACCTGTAAGCTGTAAGTCAACACAACGGTACCGAACGGGAGCACAACACCAAATGGCAATTTTAGTTCTATGAGCTCAAAATCTGACTCCTCAAATTTAATTAGACCAGCGAAAATACCATAAATAGCAAAACAAACATTACTTAACTCTAACATTAAAAAATGGGAAAATCTCTACGAGTAACAGTATACCATTCATCCGTAGTAGAAAAAACTTTTCAAATGAGAAAGGCTAGTGTAGTCTGCGTTTATGTACAATGTGATGCATACCAATCATTGGTGAATACATTTAAATATATATAAAGACTGTTTGGAATGCCCTGCGAATAAAGCAAAACATTGTACAATTAAAGACTGGCTAGTCCTAGCCCCCAACATATATATATATATATATATATACATATACATATATATGTATAACAGGTTCTGAGGTTTGATTATATCGCCCAAACAATCATGAAAAGTCGCTCTGAAAAGCATTTTCGGTTCTGAAGCATCTTAGGCCTCCACGCTGTTTTATTTTATCCATGTCATTACCCTGAATGGTTCTAAAGTGCATGGTTATCACTACCTGGTATGTTCAAACGCAGCCTTTCACGAGGAGTACGAGTTGTGCACCTGCCGGTTCTGCCTGCAGAGGTGTGTCAAGTACCATGCAGTGGAATGCATAGCGCTGGACAAAACATCGTTGCACTACTTCTCTCGCCGAAAGCGTGAAGAAGATAGAGTATAATGAAGAAACATCTTGAACTGCATATTATAATCAATCTGAGTGAAATAAATATAATTGAATTGAAATTACCCTGAATGGGCCCAGTACCAGCTGTG
The DNA here is from genome assembly GCA_003439945.1 of Dermanyssus gallinae. NCBI lineage: Eukaryota > Metazoa > Arthropoda > Arachnida > Mesostigmata > Dermanyssidae > Dermanyssus > Dermanyssus gallinae. The sequence goes on along the minus strand of QVRM01002501.1, from coordinate 146,039 downwards.
AGCGGTACGCCCGTTAGCCCCTCTCGTGGTCCGCAGTGACTCTAATATTTGTCTGAACAGACCAACATCTAATCGTATGATGGCGTTTCTCAAATCCCTGACCACTTTCGTTATCGTGCTGGCTCATGCACCGACCTTTGTTAATCGCAACGGATGCTTGGTGATCGATATAGTTGCGACAAACATCAGCAAAGACCAAGACGACTTTTCCGGCCGGTGAGAATCACCCACTAGAAGAAGGGGCTCACTTCTGTCACCATATACGCTTAGCCATTGACCTGAGACTGCGGCGCTTGCGTCCGTTTGAAAGGTGACAAAAGTCCTATTCCGACGTCTAAATACATAAGGCTGCTTAGGAGCTTTTTGGCGAAGTTCTACCGTTTAGGAGTCCGTACAATCGGATTCCTCCAACAGCCTCAACCGCCCGTAGTTCAATAGAATCAGTCGTCTGGTCACGACGGCGCAGAACGAATGCAGACTTCTTGCGGCACACAATCTAAGTACAAGTGAGGTCCCCGTGGCCCACATTAAGGGTGTCTTTGTTTTTTTTTTGAGAGGACTAACTGAAAAATGCAGATCGCACACACAGTCATCACTACAGGATTGTTCTCAACTGCAAGTGTGGACCGATAGTGTGAAGCTCCAACCCACTAAATAACACGACATACAACATTAAGAGTGTCTGTAGAAGTACGTTTGCCCTCAACTTCAGCGATATCTCGAGCAACAAAAAGTAAAGCTAATTCCTAACGCAAAGCGCAGGCCATACGTAGCTTGCTTCCGGGACGCAATCTCATGCCAGCCCAGCTCAAAAAAATCAACTGATATTAGCAGCATGGAAGCAGACGGCAGACCAGAAAACGGCATGCCGGAGGCCGATTAAGACTGTCGGGAATGCATGACACGTAAGTCTCACTAGCAGTCTGTGTGACTAGTGTGGGACCCGATAAACCTCACTTCTCCCTCACACGCCACGCTCGGTTCAGAGGCTTCCGGTTCAGAGGCTTCATGGTGGCGCATATCAAGGAAGGTACAGAGGAAACACAATGGTGGCAAAGTTCACATTCAAAAATGCCTATGTAAATCACCCTGGTGATTATGCTGCTAATGGCATAGAGCTTCTGTGAGCATCAGATAACCGGAATCGCATGACAACGCCTCTTGTTATATCCGAATGACTTTAGGAAAAAACGTCATTCAAACCAATTTGAATGTTCTTCATTTCACGTGTAATTTATGATTTACGTATTCACTTGTAATTTGTGATATATGTGTTCACTTGTAATTTATGATATACGTAAAAAAAACAGTATTCACACCAATTTGAATATTCTCTTGTTTCACTTGTAATTTATGATATACATAGAATTACAGCTATGCCGTATGGCTGCGATTTTGTACGGTGTATTATGTTCATGTTGTTTCACTATGCCTGCCATAGGTGAATAAACTTGCAGCGCCGACTGACTATAAAAGTGCACCTGATTGCTGCTAGATATACAATACCTCGTTGTGGATGTTGATGGCCCGCTCCTTGTACGTCACGCCCCTGTACAAAGTCAGAGACGAACTAGTTCTACATCCTTTACGAAGCTCTTCTATGCCTTTTCTGAGGGGCAACATGTAGTCCTCGCGCAGGAGGCGAAAGTGCACGTCAAGGTAGTCTTCGAGACTCTCGTACGGACCTGCGAGGTGATATCGAATCGAAATGCACATGCCAGTTACTTGCGTCATATAAATATATATATATATATATATATATCAAATAAAAAGTACGAAACGTCGTAAGAACTAAACAGGTTGAAATATAAATATGCCGCTTTGGAAATAACGTAGTAAAACATGTAAGAACGAGAATGAAGTATTCGACGTGGTTGTGGGCAGGACGGAGGGGGAGCAGGCAATTGTAGGTTTCGTGGGAGTGCGGGTGAAGACGTCATGGTATTCGTAATGCAAAATTCAACGAAGAGGAGCACCGAGGTGTTGTCAGATTTCTGACTGCGGGCGGTGTTTAGCCGGCCGATGATCATCGTCGGATGGCGGACGTATCCTGAGAAGAAAACTGTGTGTCCGACCAGCCAGTCAGAAAGTAAAGTGCCCGTTTTCGTGAAGGCAACAAAGTTTATTGGACGAAAAATTGAAAGACGCAATGGAGAACTTGCTGGTGTCGCAGCCACAGAAATCTTGAGAACAAAACATTTTTCTGACTTCAGGCCCATGAACAGGCCCATTAACCCCCCACAATAGTGTTTCGTACGTTTTATTTTGAAGCCTCTCTATATATATATATATATATAGTCCCTGAAAAAATATAGGGCCACCCATTTTTTCCACATGTCACGCATTTATTATAACCAATCGTGTAAAGATTACAGTGATACATGCTCACAGAGTAACAACGAAGACTTCCATCGACATTTGGGGTCTCGGATTACTTTGAACCACGAGATTTCCACATTCGGCACAGCTACACCGCGAAAAAATGATAATGCCATAAATAATGAAAATGCCAAAAATAAGGTCACTAGCAAGATGCATGTCTTAACGAGTGATTAAGCAGAACAACGACGTTTGGGCTCATTTAACGGCTCGACAGAAACAAAGGCAGACCTCCTACCAGAAGTTTTTGCTTTGTTGAAACGACAGGCTTAGGCTGGCGCCTCATGGGTGAAGAAAAGGCCCATATCAAGGCTTAAGGACATCGGCCTCTGCAATTCTGAAGAAAGCGTCGAACTCTGCGCCCTCGGCGAGGGCAATTGCGGCGGCAGCCGACGTGCAAACGAACGTGCGAAATGTGCAAAATTTTCTCAGGAAGACACAAAATGGCAAAAACACAAGAAAAAACAACGATTGACCGTTGACCGATGAAAGCTCGTCTTGACTTCGCCCACGATAAAATGTCATGGACCACTGAGTGCCCACGATACGATGTCATGGACCACTGAGTGACACAGAGTGCTCTTTTCGGATGAAAACAATTTAACTTTGATGGAACGGATCGATTTAACTATTATTTGCACCACGTCCGCAAGGAAGAACGAATTTTGTCAGAACGTCACTCAGGTGGCGGTATAGTAGTGATCTGGGCTGCTGTCGGGTATTATACAAAGTAGTCGATTGTGTTTTTAGACGGTCGTGTTTATTCGAGGCGCTACGGGGATTTATTAGAAGAGCAATCGGCGCATTTTAAGCTCATGGGAGGGCCAGACTTCGTTTTTACACACGATAACGCCTCGATTCACACCGCCAGGCTGATCGGAAGCTGGTTCGACCAACATCACATTGAAGTCCTCCGCTGGCCTGCACTCTCACCTGATCTTAATATGATCCAGAATGTGTGGAGCTGGCTCGAACAATAAGTTGACACCGATAAAAAACAATTTCGAGGCTTGGGACGAGCTCTTGCAAAACGGCATCCAAAATTTGTTTAACACTATACCAAACCGCACTTTTGAGATTATCCGACTTAATGGGAAGTTCACTGAGTATAAGTATAGTTGCTAAATGTCGTGAAATTAGCCCAAATGCCGTTAATCCGCTTAAATCATTTGTTAAAACAGGTATCTTGCTAGTGGCCTTATAATTTTTTTTCGCGGTGTAGCTGTGCTAAATATGAAAATATCGGTAGTTCAAAGTAATCCAAGACCCCAGACTTAAAGTCTACGAATACTGTGTGCAAGGATGGTTTGTTCTGAAACAGCGACATATTGATTTCCTGCAAGCTGTCATCGTCGACTTTTCGAAAATATATGTATATAATATATATATATATATATATATATATATATATATATATATATATATATATATATATATGTATATAATATATATATATATACGGTACCTTGCACGATGTTGGGCCTAAGAAACGGTAGTTGGTCTTCGATATCCTGAGATCGGGGATGAACCGGGATCAGTCGAAAATTGTCCACTGGTTTCGGTCCTGAAGGGTATTTAGCAATCTCTGTCGCGTTGCCAAGTGGTCGGCCGTTGATTTTCATCAGCTCGGCAGCGGTCTCGCGAAGGTGCGTCCAGCGTTGGTTACTGTGTTTTCCATCGTCTGCAGCGGCGGGATCGGCATTGGAATCTTCGTTTGCGTCGATTGTATGGTCGCGCATAACAATCTTTCCAAGTAGGGCGCATATCGGCCCAAACAAAAGAGGCTGCATTTCATAGAAACTCTGCAAACCAAAATAAATGCCGTGTATCTACTGTCTTCGTAACGCATTCACACAGCGCGCAGACATGCCCCATAACGACGTCCCTTAAGATCTTTACTGGCCCAAACTCCAGCTTACGTCTGAATGAGTGTCAACTGACTAGGTATCGATCTCAGTCTAGAACTAACGTTTCGCTTAAACCAGGGACTTGTCGTTGGATAGGTGTTGCTCACCTATGACCAACTGGCCATCCACTAAAGAAGATTAGAAATTGAGAAATCTTTCTTGCAAAACACGTTAATTTAAGAACGGGCAACTACTTCGCAGGGTAACGTCGATATGTATATATATATATATATATATATATATATATATAAATATATAAATATGTGTATATATATATTATCTATATATAGACTAGTGTAATATATATTATTCATGAATATATATATAATATAGGTATATACCTCTTAGATAGGTATGATGTAGATATTTCTGATTCTAATCTACTTCTATATAGTCTATAAGACTATCTCTCTCTAATAAGTTTCTTAGAATCTTCTATATAGTATATCTCTATTGTCTCTCTTTATATATATCTATAATATATATCTTATCTATATATCTTCTCTGTTTACATTATACCTTTCTCTATATATATATATATGTATATTATGTATATATGTATATACATATATATGTGTATATATATAATATATATTATATTAACATTTAACTAAAGGAGAAATTGGAGGCAGTGATCGCAACCGTACCGCAAGGCTATCGAGTGTCGTCTGCGCAAATTTCGATTCGCTGATATGGCGTGGTTCTCGGAGAGCACAAACACGCGAGGACCAAGGTGCAGGTGATGGTCCTTATCGAACGTTTGCGCCAGGAACGCGCCGCGGTTGGCAGCATCTGGACATTGCCTGATCGCATCTAACACAACGAGCAGCGGGGCTACGTTCTCCACTGCAGCAGCAGCGGTGTCATCGCGGGCCAAGTCCAGCATAGTATGGAACACAGAAGTTATGTTATCACAGATATACATAGACATGCAAGCATACACCAGACAAGGACGATATACGTTGGCCATGTTGCTCGCAATGACTTGCTTACATAATGTGCCATACAATCTGTTGTATCCTAATTTGCTATTAACAGATATGTAAGATACATACGACGTACATATATATATATATATATATATATATATATATATATAAATATACAGCCACCCTCTTTTTTATTTCACACATTTATTATATCCAGTCGTGTAAAGACTACAGTAATAGAGTAACAGCGGAGACTTCCATCGACATTTGGGGTCTATAATCACTTTGAAACACGAGATCTCTATATTTGACACAGCTACACCGCGAATAAATTTTACAGCCACTAGCAAGATGAATGTTTTAGCGAAGAAATTAAGCGAATTAACGACGTTTAGGTATAATTAAAGGCTCAACGGAGACAAAGGCAGCAACAACACTTACTACTCAGTGAACTTCTCGTTAAGTCGGATGAACTCAAAAATATGGTTAGGTATAGCGTGAAACAAGTTTCGGATGACGTCTTATGAGAGCTCGCCCCAAGCCTTTACAAGGTTCTACCTGGTTCGAAAATTGCTTTTCGTCGGTGTAAACCTTTCGGGCGAGCCAGCTCTACATATTCATTATGATATTAAGATCAGGTGAGACTGCAGGCCAGCGTAGGACCTCAATGTGACGTTGATTGAACCAGCTTCCGAACAACCTGGCGGTGTAAATCGGAGCTTTATCGTGTTGAAAAACAATGTCTGGCCCTCCCATCAGCACAAATTGCGCCGATTGCTCTTCTAGTTGATCCCAATCGTATCGTGGCGAAGTCAAGACGCCCCAATTGTCAATAAATTTCGCAATTAGAGAGGCTGATGTCCATATAAGTCTTGATTTGGACCTTTTCGTCCCTCGCAAGGCGCCGGCCTAACTTCTCATAAGAGATCGGCTTTTGTTTCCGTCGAGTCGTAAAATAAGCCTGAACGTCGTTATTTCGCTTAATTTCTTCTTTAAAACATGCATCTTGCTAGTGGCTGTATAATTTATTCGCGGTGTAGCTGTGTCAAATATAGAGATCTCGTGTTTCAAAGTAATTCGAGACCCCAAATGTCGACGGAAGTCTCCGCTGTTACTCTATGAGCATGTAGCACTGCAGTCTTTACACGACTGTATATAATAAATGTGTGTAATGCGGCAAATGTTAAACAAAAACAAATTGAAATTAAAAAAGGTGGTGTATTTTTTTTCACTGATTGTATATATATATATATATATATATATAGGGAAAGAGAGATATAGATAGATAGTTATAGAGAGAGAGACCTTTATGCGAGTTAGGCCTTAACCCATAAAAATGCCCTACTAGGCGTAACACGACTTGATAACGGGAAGAAAATTCAGAAATCGGCTTGGCTGGAAAAATAAAGATCGCTTTCGAGTCGCTTGAGTCTCCTGCACATATGAACTTGTTCTTTTTAAGGTTCTGCTTCTCGGCAACACGGGTACCTCTTCTGCTCCGTAGAATTAACTTAACGAAAAATATCAATGTTTTCAATAAAGTATGTTAACCTAATTCAACTGTTTTAACTGTTTGTTTATTGACATTTCTTGTAGATAATTGCACACATTAATTTCAAGCTCCATTAAGCACATAGCTTGTTCGGAGCCTCTTTTATGAATAACAATGTATAATTTATATATGCCATTTTCACTTATTTACAATATATTGCAACATGGTTGTATTTTTATATCACTTTTAACCAAATACCAAAGTTTCAAGATAATGCTCTTTGAGATCGCATTTGAAATTGAGCAGGGACTTTGTCTGCCTAACGGAGACCGGTACTTTGTTCCAGTAGGAGGCCCCAATGTTTCTGATTGATAGCCTTGACTGGTTGGAGTTGGCGTGTGACAGAGTAAGCAGGTTTGGTGCGTTACCCCTTGTAGATACAGGTGTTGCTGATGTTGCCAGACCATATAAGTTTGGATGCACTCCAAGGAGTATACGCTTAATTTCAACTACGAGACAATATTCTATACGTTTTGGGAACGGCAAAATGCTAATATTTTTGTAGTGCGGTTGCACTGAATCGCGCATCCAGAGGTCCAGAGTTGTTCTCAGTGCTCGTTTTTGGAGTCGGTGAAGCGACCTGATAAGACGCATCTGTGTTAAGCCATAAACTTCTACAGCGTAAGTCAGGTGACTATGGAAGTAGGCAAAATACATCGCCCTCAGGCAGTTTTGGGGAATAATTCGTCGAGCTCTGTATAGAGCTGCATTGCTGCCAGATATTTTCTTACGTATATGTGTGACATGCGCTTCAAAGGTCAGCTTCTTGTCCAACGTAACGCCTAGAAACTTCGTTTTCTTCAGAAGCGAATGGGCAATGCCGTCGCACTGGAATCGGAGGGGATTGATCGTAACGGAACCCCGCGGGGAAAGGAATTGCATTACACCTGTTTTCCTCCAATTCATATAGAGACCGTTACTCCTGAACCATGATGATAACCTCTGAAGGTCCTCGCGGACCATAGCCTCTACCTCAGTTGGGGAGTTCCCGACGAATATGTTTTGTTTGCAACTTTGCATGTTTTGTTACGCTAAATGTGTCGTTAATAAGAATGTTAAAGAGAAGTGGACCACCTATACTGCCCTGAGCGACTCCAACAGATATATTCCTTACATCCGAGATTGCGTTGCCCACCTGAACAACTTGCCTCCTATTCCACATAAACGATCGCAGCCAAGACAAAGAAATATCATATGCTCCATATCTAATATAACTTTTAATCCGAATATTTACATCAACTGTATCAAATGCTTTTCTAAGATCTACAAATACGCCAAAGACTGTCTTTTTTAACATTAGGTTTCTGCGAACCTCTTCAACAAAATCCATGATGGGTACAGTCGTCAACATTTTGGATCGAAAACCAAACTGACGCTGATTTAGGCCATTAAACATTTCAAAGTGTTCGTTCAACTGTCTTTATAGCTGTCATATATAGCTTTTTCGAAAATATTGGACATTGGAGGGGGGATACTGTCCGGCCTGTAATTTTCCTTGCTTAGTCTGTCACCGCCTTTAAACAGTGGTACAACGCGATACAATTTGAGGGCCGTAGGGTAGATCCCCTGGCGTGTCGACAGATTAACTATGAATGCCACTGCGTCAGCAATCACGTCAGCACAGTGTCTCAAGACTTGAGAGGGTACGTGACCTTCTCCCACCGAGGGGAATTAACCTACATCTACCAGAAGCAGCCTATAGGCAAACCGGACCAGAACATTCCCGACGCTGTCCCGGTTGCCGGTCCCGCGATGGTCGCATCAATGTGCTCAGCGCCTGGGAAAGAGCGTCAATGATACCAGATTCCCTAGCCGTCGAACGGTTACGTACTCTACTAGAGGATTTAACAAAACGTTTCGTAGCGCGCACAGGAACATCTCCTCTAGAGGGCCTGACCCCGCAGGCAAACTGGAGAGCGTTATTGGAGAATATCCGTCTATATTATTTTGTTGATTAGGCCGTAAGACGAGCCCTGCTTAGAGTTATACCCTGCCCCGTGCTCTAAGGTTTTCATCCTGCCGTCAACCACCTGACGAAATTGTATTAACAGGCTTTGAGGATGAGAGCACACTTATCTGAAACGCTACCGTGACTGACTCGCCAGGGTCAGTTACGGCGCTACCCAAGCTGGTTATGCTGTTCCGCAGGCACAAAGAAGTAAGTGTCGGAAGTATGCATTGTTCGAAGAACTCTGAGGGCTTTCGACCTTTACGTTCGAAACCTCAGGGGGCCCAGATAAAATTACTGAGGGAGTTATTGCTAAGATGTGCAGGTGCCTCGAATTAGCCAAGGGGGACCCACGTGCTGGAGCGTCTTTCCGGCAAAGGCTTGGATTGAAAAATTGTATTTATTTATTAAAATGACCTTTGTCAGGTACATGGATTGAAAAATTGGATATACATTGCAGCAACCCCACTGCGGTGCTTGGCAACTTGACCAGGTGGTCGACACCGGGTTTGGACGTATGACCGATATATAGTTTGTCGTCACGAGGGACACTTGTTTAAGCCCCATTATGAGCTAAAATAAATTCATATATATATATATATATATATATATATATATATATATATATATATATATATACAGGAAAACCGGCTTTTTTTTCGAAAACGCGAGTCTCTGAGATCTGAGAAGTACTGTTTCGGAGTTAAAGTGAAATCACAAAAATATGTGACACTGGTGTTGTTGCCTGACGTAGAAGTACAATTTGTGCGATTGCCAAATCTACTATACAGGAGACAAGCATATTGTCGTGTTCGAGAGAAGAAAATTCTGAAGGGCATACAACGCCGGCTAGAAGATGCGACAGAAGGGAAGGCGGTCGTTAAAAAAGAGAATTCGCAAAAATTGAAGTTATATTACTAGCTTTCACGCTAAACACTTTAAAATCATAGCTCTACAACCTTTCTAATAAAAGATAACACTTATTCAGGCAAATGCACATGACGAGCATTTTGGTACCAAATCTACGGTGATTCGATCCGTGGTTGCGGGGTAATTTAGGTTTAAGCATGGACTCAATCTCGATATGTCTGCCGAAAACCCTAAATTACTCCGTACCCACGGGCCGGGTCACCATGCCTTTGGTGATTACTTACTGATTGTGAGATGAAAGCTAATAACACGATTTCAATTTTTGCAAATTCTCTTCTAAGACTTCGACTAGTTGAGCTTAGAAAGTAGACGAAGCTTACGCGAGAAGTCGAGCGCCAGTGTTTTAATCAGACGGAACCAACCGCGGGCCTCTATCCGACTTAGGACTTGGTTCGGATCGCAGCTCACAGCCAGCCAGGCCATTTCGGTCGTCGAAATTAGCGGTCCTCCGACGTCTGCAATCAGCCAAGCATCAACCCAAAAAAATAAATATATATATATATATATATATGAGTCTTTTATAGTGGTGGGAGACAAACCCACAGTACCGTGGCTAAACCAGTATATATATATATATATAAAGGTTTAGCCACGATAATGTGGATTTATGTGCCCCGCACTACAGTGCCTTTAACAACGAAGCCCGATGTGCACAATGCATTTATTGTCATATATATATATATATATATATATATATATATATATATATATATATATATATATATATATATATATTTGTAATAATACTGCATCAAACGCATGTGGCAATATGTTTTATATAAAGAACTTTGTGATTATAGTTTTATTATATTTATACCTTTACCGTCACTGTTTTATACGCTCCATCTTCTGAAATGATCTCTGTATGCGTTCACATAGTGTACGCATAAAGATGCATTGCTGTTAGGGGACGCTTTCAGAGAATTAACAACCGGTGATCACAAAAGAGTTATCTCCAGCACCGCGATTGATTCTCAGCGGGCCTCTTATATCAGAAGCGACGAGACATATTACATAGCCACATACTTCAATTCGATTTAAGTCAATACTTGCTTGAAGAATGCAAGTTTAGCCTTTTTTGCTATATGAATTTGCCCATTGTTGTCAGTGCTTATCGTTACCAAACGGATTGACAGTGTGCGTTACCTTGGGACACGATATGCCTGCGAACGTCTCGGGCTTCTTCGTTGTTAGTGTTCTTGTTGATGTTTTCTTTATTATAGCTTTGCTTCTTTCCGACGACCTTTTGCCCGGATGCCGTCCGAGAGAGTTTGCCACCTTGACAGACCGTCTGTCTATCGGTTTTGTCTGAACAGTATATATATATATTGTGTTAGATAATGCTTTTATAATACTACCTACAAGCAACTACGAAGGCGCTATCTTTAGCACTGCCATTGATTCTTAGCGGCCTCGTCTTTGTGATGAGACAGGACACATATCTAGCCCCAAATACTTCAATTAAATTTACTATTTGCTTAAAGAATGCAGGTTTAGTCATTTCCATATGAATGGTCGGAAGTGATAACAAAAGAAAAGTTCGTCTCCCCCCCTTGAGGTAAACGATGGTTTTTTGAGGATTATATATATTACCTTAGAGGGGCTGTAATATGTATATTGCACTAGGTGGTAGTGGTAGATAATCGATCAAGGTAACATATCAAGGTACCGTCCCCCCTTAGTGAGGCAAGGTACGCACTTTTCTTTTATTACCACTTCTGACCTCAAGATGTACTCAGTGTATATTTCTCCAAACTCCACCTGACAGAAATACGAGGAGTTCCTCAAAAAACTAGACCTCACCATGAAGTCTCGAGCTGACCGTCGTTGAGAGCGGAGATCCTCTCCCGACAACATTGATCTACTGGACTTTGACGGTTTTACAGTGCGCTAAGTGTTTTCTACTAGTGTCTGTTTTGTTCAATCTGTCGCGTTGTGGCGCCTTTCACGTCCGTTACCGTCCATGAAATAAGCTGCTATGGTTCCTGACCCGGCCACCACGCGGCGCTGTGAGTGGTCTTTTTTACTGCGCATGGAACGGGAGGCCTGCCTGGACTTTTGAGCAACTCAGCCCATAGCAACTAGCTCTTACGAGCATCTAAAATGTAGCTGTCGGAGCATTAAGAAACACTCTTGCCTAGTTGGGCGGTTGCCGCCGCGAACGGTGGCTACGTGGGCGCCGGGCAGTCGCTGGGACTGGACGTGGGCTACACGTTGATTACACGTGCACTGCGCGTTGACTGGACGTGGGCTACAGGGCTGTGGTTTTGACCCCTGGAGAAGAATTCGGGCCTCTTCGTGTGATAACCCCCAACACTCCCTGCCCCCATTATTAAAGACAAAATGGCGAATACCGGCGAAAGCCCGGCACTGCAGGTCGGCTTGGACGTGGACGCGTTGGCTCGGCAGCGAAAGGAACAACGCATGGACTGAATTCTGGTAGCAATCATCGCCCACTCCACTCATGGTGCAGAAATTGACGCGGGCAGACAGCATGGCATATCCATCTTACAGGACAAACCTATAGAAAAAGCAAAGGAAAGCGGATATAGACCGGCCGAAACATGCAGTTCCAGCCGGCGGGCACCACCATCACCGGGGGCCGCACAAACTAGGTAGTATCTCTACGCAGGTAGAGATACTACCTGCGTCAGCCCAGCTGAGCCAGCGACGCGCTTGCCGTTAGACCATCACTATAGAGCAGGTACGGCACCTGGTTACCGCCTTCTTCCCCAAACAGACACCCTCCCTCCTTCAAGATCGAAGTTACCCCTGGTAACGTGGCACATGCCGCGGAACGCCGCGCAGCAGGAAAGGTACCTGGGCCGGACGGAGGAGTCATAAAACAGTCGCAGAGCCAGCCAGAAACGCACCCGCTTGACTCTCATACCGAAGTCAAACGCAGCAGCGGGCCCATCATCATGGACCTATCGTCCTATATACATGCTAAATCGTCCTATATGCATGCTCAACACGATAGGGAAGCTCTCTGAGACATAGTCAGACGAGGAGATCGAGGAGAAACTCCGGCTGTTAGACAATCAATATGGCTTTCGCAAGAGCCGATCGACCCTTAATACCGTTGAACGAGTAATCCAGATAGCCTGCACGAAACAGCCATGGATACGTAAAATATTCATTTATGTTTTATTCATCCAGCTTAACGTGCGACGTTCTTAATACAAAAATAACAGTATGGCAAACGGTGCGACCATATCACGACGAGCGTCCCGCAGGGATCTGTGCTGCGAGTGGTCCTCTGAAACACAGCCTTGGTGGTGACCGCACGGACGTAGACGGTGCTAGAGTCGCGAACAAATACGGCGCTCTACAGAATAGAGAAGTAGGTGTGCGACAACTAATTAGAGCTGGCCCCAAGGCTACCTACTTAACCGGCCGCCGGCGCACTATGCAGGTATACTTGGAGTTTGTAGGGCACCGGCTGACTACTGCACAAGAGGCAAGTACCTGGGCGTAATGCTGGATCTCACTGGATGGGCTGATATGGCGCTGCGGACAGCGAAGGCGCGGCACATAATACGCAGCTCCCAACGAGCGATGGGCATCCGGGTCGAGAGATCGTATCGTACTGTCTCGACGAACGCTTGCCTACCAGATTCCTTAGGACATACTTGCCTAAGAGTGAAGCAAGCGCACGCTCGAAGGCGACACTTCCTGGAGGCGGGCTCGGGAGCGCCTCCTCGATACGTGGGCGCGCACGTGGTCTAACCCACCAACTGGGAACACTAGAAGAGCCTGCACAAGATGCCTAATCAATGACCATAAAATCTGGGATAATCTCCACGGAACACTCACGTATCACGTGACGACGTGCTCACAGGACATGAACTATTGCAATCGTACTTTCTCCGCATAGATATGGCGACTACAGAGACGTGCGTTCCCTGCACCGCAGACGCAGCGCATACCGTAGTGAAGATTACTCCATAGCCTAGCGCACAAGGTCCACCTACAACCACAAGGGTAGCCCGACCGCGACCATCGTTGCCAGCCTGTTCGAGTCGGCATCGGACGGACATGCTGGAACCATCCAACACCTCCGGTAGGACCCACTTCCTGCTCATAGACTAGGATGAGGGTCGCAGCATGGGAGACCTCTCCTGGTGTCGAGGTAACGGTTCACAATATTTAGTGGAAATTACAATTGGATCAAGTCATATACTCCCGCTTAGCGTTTAATCCCACACTGCCCTCCACTAACATGGAAGGGAGGGGGTGCGTAAAGGCCTTTTTCCTTTTCAACAAAGGACCTCTCAATGGCGCCATGCACAGCCGCCTCTACCACTAGAAGTAGCCCGACCGACTGTAACTGCATTCTTCCCGCAAAGACTCGGGCCGCGGCCGGTCCTCTTTGAAACTTCAGATCTCTTCTTCGAGCCAGTTTCAATCAAGAGATTAGAACCAAGGCTGGACGCATACGGGCAAAAAAGCACCGGGCCCCGGTGCCCTTTTTCAATACTGAACGAGAGCTACTGTTTTGGAGCGTAAGACTGAGAAGATCCCTGGCATGTCAAGTCCTTGTAGAGGCGCTCCTCAAGAATCATGAAACTTCGTTTATGGTAAAAAGGATTCGCAGGATATGTCTCCGAAGCGAAAATAAGTGCCGCACCAAAACGAGCACCTTTAATGGCAAGAAGTAGCCAAGTAGAATAATTTCGAGAACACAGTACTTCGGCCACCCCCTACAAGAGGCATGGGGTTTGTAAGTTTCACACTACAGGGTCTTTAATAACGACGTCACTATTTTACGCACTTCATCTTCTGGCATTGCCTCTGTGGGTGTTCACATAGTGTATACATAAATGTGCCTTGATAAGGGACGGCTTTTGAAGATTAACTACGGGCAACCACGAAGCGGTATTTCCACTACCGCCATTAATTCTCGGCGGTCTTCGTTTATCAAAAGCGATGACATGTTACATAGTTCAATTAGATTCAAGTTAATATTTGCTTGAAAAATGCAGGCTTAGCCTTTTTCGTATGAATTTACCTATCGTTGTCAGTGCTAATTGTTACCAATGATCATTTAACCGGTTTGCCAGTTTACGTTACCTTGATGTTTCTCTGCTTTACCTTTACTCTGAACGTTTTGCGCGGCCGGTTGCCGTGATGCCATGCGGGTAATCTTACCACCCTTTCTGACTGTCTGCCACCCATCGGTGTTGTCTGCCATCTGAAATCAAAGCGAACACAGCCCGGTTATCCTTAATATAATAGTTTACGTTTTGGTAGGGACACAGGGCAAGCATCTAATACGGGTTGATGGGCTACAACTATTCAACTTTGTGCGAATGCTTCGCTTATCATTTTTGGGCGATTTTAGACGTACGAAATAATGATACCTTGATTATTCTTGTATAACTCCCCAAACTTGCTGGACAAGAGTTTGTACTCCTCTTAGCGCCAATCCGGCGATAGGATCATTGAGAGGCAACCAATCGGTCTCGTTATCATTATCTCATCATGACCTCATCATGGCCTCGATCTAGCACCGTTAGCCACCCCGGACTCATTCGTTAACAGACTATTTCGCTCTACAATGCAATAAATACATCGATGACAATCTGCTGATAGGGCGGTGGAGTTGAGGTGAATGGACGGCTCGCGACCTGAAGGTTTCCGGATTAACGGATCGTTAATGGCTGTCATTCATTTAACACTGTTCGTTGCGACTGAGTCACCCTTTATTCGGTAATTTTCCGATCGTTTGTAGTGACGGCGCAACTTTGTTCTTCGAACACGAGCGTTTCTGTGTACGCTATTAGTAAAATCTCTTTTATAATACGTTCGGCAAGTTCACTCGCTAACACTAAAATTTCACACGCTTAACCGCCATAGCCGCAGCTGAAACCACTCCGTCTCCAGCCTCTAAAAGCCGCAGTCGAACTACTACAAGTGTTATTTCACGTGTTGCTGTCATTGAATATATATATACATATCCAGTTTGCTTTCGTTTCTTATTTTTGAGTCCAACCGTACTAGTATTACATAAACATTTTGAAAACGTCACCACACCAAGATAACCTTTATTAAACTGTTTGTTTCAACTGTTTGTTTATTGACATTTCTTGTAGATAATTGCACACATTAATTTCAAGCTCCATTAAGCACATAGCTTGTTCGGAGCCCCTTTTATGAAATGTATAATTTATATATGCCATTTTCACATATTTACAATATATTGCAACATGATTGTATTTTTATATCACTTTTAACCAGATACCAAAGTTTCAAGATAATGCTCTTTGAGACCGCATTTGAATTTGAGCAGGGACTTTGTCTGCCTAACGGAGGCCGGTACTTTGTTCCAGTAGGAGGCCCAAATGTTTCTGATTGATAGCCTTGACTGGTTGGAGTTGGCGTGTGACAGAGTAAACCTATTATATAAGCTTTATTTTATCATACTAATTTATCAGTTGTCCCATGCAGCATTAATTATTTTTGCATGTCATATGACGCTTATCTCGACAGACACAATACCACGGAACTTTTCTCTGCACAAGAGCTTAAAGCCTCTTGAAGGACATTTGTTGCTTGTCCGAAGGCACCGGAATCTTTAATTTCAGCATTGCCGAAATCCAAATATTACATGGATGATCTCCAAAAGCACAAGACACTTAAGCCCGATCTGGCAAAGAACAAGCATATTATGCAAGCCGTTCTTCTCGTCCTCCGTGGGAGGCCTTTTTTAACAGAAGCCTATCTGAAGAAGCTCTTTCGGGCAAACGGTATGATTGCCTCCTAGACCAATCCTCAAGGGTGGAGATCTGATAGACCCATCTGCTTGGCGACTTACTGCAAATCAATCAATCAAAAAGCACAAATCAAACAAGAAACAAATCAAAAAACAAAAGAAAGGCTATGGTTGAAGTCGATCAATAATTACACCGTGTCGGGTTCTAATGAGTGAAGTAAGCGTATTTATTGACCTAAAATTGGTGTTCGACACCGACCTAAACGAATTGCCCATAAGAAATACGGACTATTATTATTATTATTATTATTATTCGAAAAACAAATAACAAAAACAAAAGCTACAATTGGTCAGAGCAGTTCTGGATGCAAACCTAATTATACTTGATGATGTCGTGTGCGAGAACGATTCTTTCAACTCAAACAGCTGTTGTTAGCCACCCTGCTGAGTGATCGTCACGCATGATAAAACGCGGCACTATGATGTCGCTGCTATATGCAGATGACCTTGTGATCTATACACAAATAGTCGAACAGACCTATAGAAAGCCCTACTAGCTTCAATTGAGTCTTACTTCCCTCGCTTAACGGTTCATTCAGTGAACGTTGCCAAAAACAATGCTGTCAAATTCCGATGCGGTGGACCATTCGCACGCGCGATATGCTGCTTCTCCAAAGAGAGCAGGTAGAGCAGTTCGTAGAAAATAGTTGCGGCAATTTCATATCCTCTCGGGGTAAATATTTTGTCAGTACGTTACGGAACGCTGTAGGGGGAAGCGTTAAACGCCGGGGCTCGTATACACCCCCCCCCATACAACTCAATGTGTGCACGAGCCTTGTCAGTTTGCAAGTGTCACCTGTGGCTAGTGACGGAATCTATGAAAATCCTTCCTGGAAACACCATTCCCCATATCAATGAGCTTATCCAGCTTCGCCATACTCCATTTCTAGCTTCCAACTACACACTCTTCGTTGGAATTCCGCAAGTAGTACTCTTCACATATATCCGAGATACAAGCGGAGATTTACACCAGCTCTGACAACAGAACTCTTGATCGTAACATGTCATACTATATATATGCCTTATAGCGTGTATGGTACATATTAGCATACCTAGCGATAACAAAAATAAAGAAAAGTTTAAATAAATGATTTGAATATCATTTCAAAAAATAACCGTTGTATGTGCCACATAATGCACACAAGTGCTAATCTCGGCCAACAGACTCGCCGGCAAAGTGCACCAGCTATGCCTTCGATACATCATTTAGTTAAGCTCACGTATTACGAACGGTTTCTCCCTAACTCGTTCTGTCGTTGAATTGTCTACTACGACCAAGCAGCCTCACAAAGAAAAACGAATAGTATCTCTTGCTTGGACGAGACTGCTGTGCAGACACGTTCACCAGAGTTCACCAAGAGTCTATCAGTGAAAACTATGTTTCTGCCTTCTTGATTCTCTTCCAGTCTCCCGCCTTACCTGGAAAAACTCGCCCATTATGGTACGCCGCGAGCAAGCGATCCACAATAAACCGACACAGACCTATAACGTTCAATAATACACTGGCACAATATGTCGGACCAGTGTAAGCGGGCGGCGTTACTTAACGCAGCAGTAGCAGTCGACATATTCAAGCACACAAATGCAGCCCTTAGCGGCACAGACAGACCCAAGCTAAGGGAAAGGTAATAATTACGGGAGGCATCTTTTAAAAGTTGCCGCGCTCAGTTCTGCCCTCTCCGTGATTTCTGCTCGCATAAACAGAACTGTGTGAAAAAAATGCCAGGTGGAGCTTTACTCAACGGAAGCAGAACGCGTCGAGATTGTGAAAGTGTGTCATTAAAAGTGAAACTCTGCTCCAAGGGCATATTGGCTTGGAGCTTCATGCAATGTGCGGTCCATACCACCGGCCTCGTTAGAACACTATTCGCCAGAATTTTGCAAAACTTACACAACACAGGTTCAGCCTGTGATGTGCCAAGCCGTGCCAGAGGCCGTAATGGGAGCGGAGGGGTCGTTCGATTGAAAATATCGCCGTTGTGGCAATGTGGTGACAGTGTGGCACAATCAGTCACCGGAAACAACGGTTTGGCGACGTGCCCAACAACTGGGCTTTTTGCACACCTCAACTTGGTGTATTCTTAGAGGCGCAGTGCCAATTTTGTAAAGAAAAAAAAATCATTATCCGACGAAGCCCTTAAGTCAATGATCTGAATAGAGGTGTGCAGAAACAAAACTGTCGCATCTGGGCAACCGACGATAAGTGTTCGCACTTTTAGTCCATACACACCAGCCCTATCGATGTACGCATCGTAGTTATGCACAGAGTATATGGGACAGAGAACCACACTCGCATCATTCACGAAGAGCCGTTACATGTGCCTTAATTGTCTTTGGCGGAGTTTAAACGGAAACGGAAAGAATGAGCTCTGGTTTCTGAAGATGGTGCCTGAAGCCACACAGTTGTCGAGACAAGGATGAAGTGTTCCCGATCGGTCGCGGGCATTCACTGGCCTCCAGGTCTTGCGATTTTAAGGTGTCAGACGTTTCCTGTGCTGTTTATCTATGAGTGACGTGTACGCTAATAATCCCACGTCCGTCAGCGAACTAAAGACCAACATTAATGTAACTGAGCCTGATTTACGTGAAAAAGTACATAAGAACAGCCCGAAATCCGCACCAAAAAGCGCTTAGGTGGGGTGCATTTTTCTCTCGTGAAATTCATTTGGGTTTTCCTCGCTCCAGATGTGAAAACTTTGCTTGTAACTTCCCCCCCCCCAAAATATCTCTTTTTTTAATTTTACTTGTAGGAGCTCGGGCTATTTTACGAATACCCTATATTAGTTGTACTATATGTGGGAAGACAGTCGTGTTAGACAATTTACATTTACTGCGATGTTTAAGAAACCCGGGAAGGTAGACTCACGAGGCGTATTGAACTAGCATTATATTCGAATCAGACGTTTGAACAAGAGATGTGAAATATTGAGAGGTACTCGAATTTGTTGCGTCACAGCTCTTGACTCCGTTTTCAGCGGATCTGCAGATGCTCGGATTCCTAAAGTGCCAACGTGCGTTAGACGCCTATCTTCGCTACCTTTCATTCGAGGAGACTTCGACAACCGCAGCCGTATATATATATATATATATATATACATACGATGACTTAAAAAAAAAACTCTATTTATGTATGAATCGTCCCAGAGTGTAATACGGCGTACTGTAGTATTTATATGGAAAACTATATTTTGGCATTTTCCTTTACATTGCGTTTTTTTCTATATAGATACAAACTTTTAGGATTAATTGGTTTTGCCGGCGCGCACTATTGTTTATCTAATTTGCCCGCTAGAACTTGTACTCGTTTGTGATTAACTGAAAAAGATGGGATCCCATATAATCTGTAGCAGTTATGCATAACTCCGATACATACATCGATAGGGCTTGTGCATATGATCTAAACGTGCGAAACCTTGTCCAGGGATGCTTGGCAAGTCAGATAAGAATAGGCAGTTAAGCCTAATCGAAAATATAGTTTAAAAAGTTTGATAGTTATCCTAACGAGAAAAATAGCAGATAATTGGCTGCGTTCTTAGTGTCATATTGTTAAGCCGTCGCCATTCCGAATTGTAAGCCCGCCGTCATACCGAATCTACAGCACAACATATGATGGCAACACTGATAAGCACATACCGAACCTGCAGCCTAAATGTCTCCTATTGAGTGCTGAGTCATTGGAATTTTTGTATATGACATCAGGGCAAGCTTTTGACAGAATCTTGAGGATTATGACTTCACGTGGCTAACCGAGACATTCCCCGATAGCTCACGAACTGGCTTTGCTAATCATAATAGTAGAATTAGTTAAAGCCCGATGGAAGGGGAAGACCAAAATGGGGCGTTTGTCTTACGCAGTCACAACTACTAAGTGGGCCCAATCATACGCGCTACGGTCCGCCCTGTTGTGTTGGAAATTATTGACTTTATGAAGAGCGTTGCTACTTATAAATATATATATATATATATATATATATAGATGCTCCGAGCGGGCTGTGCACATGTTCTTACATCACAAATGTATATCTTGCTATAAATAAATAATGATTATATATATATATATATATATATATATATATATATATATTCTTCTAAATTATAATGAAATAAATCGAATCAATATATATACATATATATATATATACACCTAAACACGTAAGCGCTACATTTATATAAAATATATATATATATATATATATATAGATGCTCCGAGCGGGCTGTGCACATGTTCTTACATCACAAATGTATATCTTGCTATAAATAAATAATGATTATATATATATATATATATATATATATATACATATTCTTCTAAATTATAATGAAATAAATCGAATCAATATATATACATATATATATATATATATATATATATATATATATATATATATATATATATATATACACCTAAACACGTAAGCGCTACAATGGAGGACTTGGGAAAATGGACGAGATTCTGTACTAAAACAGAAAGACCTATTATAGTCGATACAGCTGCGGCCTAAAGAAACAGTGCAGTCGCCAGAGTGCATTTAAGGCCGGCACACAAGAATTAGGGCTGCAAATCGAACACGATTGTACAGAAGTAATTGGAATGGTCCTACCGCGTTGCTAGTGCTCAACGTTGCAGCCGACAATGTAGTACACTTCATTTTGGGAAGTACCTTCAGTGCACCCTAACCATTGCTTCTTATTATTAGTGCAATGCTGATGCTTGCACCAATGAAGAAGCGCGCATTTAAAACTATGAAGCGATTGAGAAAGCAGTGCTATGAGCAACTGCAGCGACTACAACTTCTTGTACAGATTCGCGTAAAAAAGCCTTGGCTCTCCCTACCAAATAGCCCTACCGGTGTAGTGTCCACCGCCCCCACGACTCTGGACAGAGACCGTTGCGAGTCTGCCAGTCTCTCGCTCAAACAACACAAGTACTCTGTGCCTGGTTCGCACAAACGACTACTAACTCATCTTTTCTCATATCTCCTTATATATCACAGATTGGACGCGCATTCAGCGACTTCCCGCGCATTCAACGACTTCCCGCGTTTTCGCTACTGAGGTGGCAACGTCTATTGGGCGCCATCATGGCTTTAGCTTGCTTCGCCATTGCCGCCAACCCACGCTATCTATGCCCGCGCTGCTTAACGGCTGCTGCTGCGGCTATCCTACGCCCAAGAAAGCCACTCATAAGCGACATTGAGTAGTGGGTCAATCATTTAAAGGACCTTCTAGGCAATTACTTTAAATTACCACCTCTCGACACCGTATATCAAGCTCGATAAATCGGCCGAAGAGAGATCTGTTACACGAACAACTGGTGTAGTACAAGACGGCTTGGCAAGTGCATTCCCTTATATCCTGTACTCCGCCGGCTTAGCGGACCTTCTCCGCGAGATAAAGGCACGTCTAGGCCGAGAAAGGATCTTTTCATTTTGGTCAAATACCGGGACCATCTGCAACACTAGTTGAACAAGGCATGTTTACATGGTGTGCAGGGAATTGAGTGAATATTAACTTCGCCAGAACAACGATTTTTCGCCTCAATCGCGGCGGCCTTTGCGCCGCTGGCGATCGACGTCTCGGAGTCATCGTTTCCAGCGTTGAACTCGTCAGTCACATCTCGTAACTAGGTGTCACCCTGACCCCGGACTTAGCTTTTAGTAGGTACATCGAAAAACTGCGAGCAAAGGCAAGTGCAGCTATTATGCTACGGGGGTTCTCCGATACAGCGGTTTAGGAACAGCAATGAAGTTCTTCAGTGTGAAGATAACTCCGGTAGTACAGTACTTGGTATCAAGTAACCTCAAAAGCTTGGACCGGTTAAAAGCCTGCCCTATAGAGCGAATCCTGGGATTGCCTATAAATGCGCCACCTGCCCTAGCGCTGGAGTTGTGCAGAGAGCGCGCTCGTAGAGACTTAACAGTACATTAAATGTATAGAATATTTAGAGGAGACCGAAATGTATATTTTGCGATGCACAATTTTACAGAGAAGTCTGTTTTTTGTTCAGGGAATGTAGAAAAGCGAGCTGTACAGAGCTAAGCGTGCATAATAGTGTGCAAGATCCCCTCGCATAGCTATCATGACTCCATATGTTTGAAGGGTGACTGTTATGAGAGCGATGACTGTGTACGTAAGTTCTGTGGCGAATGTAAGAATCTTCGCTATCACATATTATCATGCCCAGCAATTAGCTACTCGTCATTAAAATCATGCATTCACAAAATATTGTATTTACATTGTCCAGTCCCGCTTGTAGTACTTTAGACATAAATATATGCCCTTTCATTCTCGGGTGAGTGTCATGGTGTCGTGATTTGGGTAATAGTAATGTTTTTGTTGACCTAACAGCATTTAGAGAATGCAAATCATAAAAGCCTTTGAAAGAGCGTTCAAAACAAACTAATGTTTCTAGTGCTGAGAGAGTTTCTGAGCCGAACTGAGGAGGAATTTTACATGTAATTATAAAAAACAGAGACCCGAAGATACCTAGGATTCATAAAAGACACAGACCCGAAGAATTTTGTCCGGATATTTCTGTTAAGATATTTTGCTGTCAGTTGTTCCAGGTGACGTTTTTAACGTTATTCAGAAATAGTGCACGCTTATGTGAGTCCTTTTAACAACAAATACCTGTGACAGCATGGAATGAACAAGTTTTTTTCTAGTGCATTTGTTTACACCGTCCTGGCATGTAAAAACTCAACAAATACATTCGCACAACCAGGGTAAGACCTGCCATCCACCCTGCAACCGTAAGTCATCGAAGTATTTTGCACATGGGATAGATATGCAAATCTTACCTAGCATACGGATTCAGTAAATGCTGTACCAGCCATATCTGTATCTAGCAAACTGAAGGGCGGTAGCGCAGCCTAGTTATTAGGCGGCACGGCTCGAAGTACTACTCGTAAGTCGGAAATTAGACATTTTTGTTCATACGGGCTTGGAACTTAACCTGAGGCATATCTTCAACGCACCGAGAGCCGGACATGTTAAGGTATCTAGGGTTTCCTCAACAGTCCTTGTGGCAGCATGGCCGCTGACTCTCAGCGGTAGGGTTTACGATCTATTCTTAAAAGCTGGCTGCCTAAAGCTCGGCAAGTATCGAATGCATGAAGTGTAGCCTCATGCACGCAACATTTTCATATGCAGCAGCTTTCTGTGGCGCATGGAAATTCTGACGTCTACAGAGTTTGTGATGAACGCCATGAACGGCATATGGCGTGATGACGGTCGGTGCTCTTATAGGGGACCTTTCCAGGCGATAGCTGAGACGTCATCGCCGGCGTATTGTAAACAATTGTTGGGTACTTGTCGGCTTGTCTTTTCGGAGAAGCGCTTCCTGAAGTCCTGAAAAGCGGTGGTGAGAGATAGGCGAAAACGCGGCACCAGATCTTCAATGTATGGTAAAGTGCCCGAGAGTGTGCAGACACCGTGCGGTTGCGCTCGTCGATCGCGGCCGGCGAATCGCTTTACTCCTCGAACCTCGGAATCGATTAGGCCTTTACGGCGTTAAAGCTTAGCTGGTTGTTGAAACTGATGACCGACTGGAAGGCGTTCAAAGCGCCTTGAAACTTCCTCCTAGCCATTTTACTGCACAGGACGACATGGCTGGAGAACGGGGAGGAGTAAGGGTCTAACATGGTCTTTCCGGGGGGGGAAAGGGGGGTAAACGCTGATCTGCTCGAAAGGGCCTTGCTTGCACACCTCATTGTCGAGAGTGATGGGGTTGGCTTAAAGCATTGCTGGCGGAGGTCACGAATTGATTGAGACCCACAACAACGACCAAGCTTGTCCAAAACAATGTATATCGGGGCCACATCGAAAGCCGATTTCAAGTCTAAAAATACTGCGTGCAGGAGGGGGGGGGATCTTCTGAAACAGCGCCAGCTTTATTTGCTGCCAGACTCCCTGCAGGTTGTCATCGTCCACACTCCACTAGTCGTGTTGTTTTCCTTTGACTTCCAGGCTAGGAACGCCTGTAACAACAATTCGTACACATGGCTTTTCGTCTATACGATGGCGAACTCAGATTATCGTCATTTCTCTTTGGAATCACCGTAATGGTTTTTCGAAGACGACCCACGTTGAGTGACCTGAATACTCCCCCCCCCCCTGTCTGGAGGAGTGGTGATGGGCGGTGGTGAGCAGCATATAGGTACTTTGAGTGAAAGGTAGCAATGTGGTCATTTGTCCGGGGCCCACTGAGACCGCAAGGTGCGTTGGGATTGTGGGGCTTGAACAGCCCCACCGACCATACTCAACGAGCGCCTCCAGCACTGTGCTTGTACGAGACGAATAGGGTTGCTGATTGCCAAAGTGTGGTTGTCTAGCGACAGCTGACAGGTGAGATGGCCATCTATGAATAAGTCGGAATCAGCCGGCGAACGCTCTTCCAATCGTGTCAAATAGCTGCGCCGTATAAATTGCAGAGCCGCCGCTGTAGGTCCGGTAAGTTTAAGCAGAGGAGATGTAAGGGCGATGGTGTTGTCCTCTGCTAGTGACGCTTGCTTTTTATAAGGATATGCCTCAGAGCGTATTTTAGTTACAACTTCAGCATTTTTAAATCAAGGTATTATAATAAAGTAATTATATTTAAATATATTAGAAGTATTATCATTATTAATTATACGTTAATTTACAAATAATGTATTCAACTAATCATAATTGTATTGGAACTCTTTATTTAAATTTTGCTTTCTGAAGAATTTAGGACCGACCGGAATAAACACCCAACCGAAGGGTCGGCCATTTAGAGAGGGATTTATAGCGAAATGGTGATGGACGTAAAAACTTTCAACACCGAGCTTTGAAATTAGACATTTGTAAGATCGTTTTAATTCTAGACATAGATATAAGACGAGATGTAAAAGAAAACAAAATATAAGTCAAATAATTTGGCACGCGTGTGCAGTGAAAATTCGCTCATCGTTTTGTTTATCTCTATGCTATCGCTAAGTATCGCCTAGAAGATGTGCATTTGTTTGATTGAACGGTAATATGATCTAGGTGTGCTTATATAGCGTGGGTATTGCCGGGGTCACTATAGCACCACACTTAATCTAGTGAGTTTGCTTAACGATAAAGTCCATCTACCAATACGAATTTGATCCCATGCGTATGGCCGGACTCATGGATCGTTATGTATATCAAAATAACGATATATATATATATATATATATATATATATATATATATATATATATATATATATATGTAAGCAAAACGTCGTGTTTAAGATAAACAACGCCGTCTATTTATCCGACCTGAAACGTCTACGTACGTGTTCAGTACTAAACTGACTACAACATCGTAAACATATTTGTTTCTTATATATATATATATATATATATATATATATATATGTGTGTGTGTGTGCAAGTATATTCGAGCTATCTTGGGTCCTATGATAGTGTCATCGAAGAGGTGTATTTTATTGTAGCAGCTCTAATGTGTTCATGCGTATTATTTATGTCGCTAAAGTCTAGCTCTATAGAGGCACATTCAAAGCCCCCTAATGACAACTACACATTTGGGCAGGTAATAAAAACAGTTTAGTGAGGAGATCTTCTCAGTTGCAATGGGGAACTGCTGTTTATATGTCTGATATTATTACAGTCTACTAGACAAGACTGAACGCGTGCGTGCCCGTATTATGTATGAAAGTTCGACAGATGGACGACACGACACACCTTTACAGCTCAAAGTCGGCCCAACGTGTACCGAGGTGTAGTAAGTGCTAAATCTGCACTTTAGTAGTGTTTTTGTCGTACTTTACAAATGGTTGCCATTGAGACCCGCAACCACAGAAACAACATATATGTTCAAACTGCGTACCTTCATTTAATTAACAAAAGCTTACCTGTTTAAGGGAGAAGAGTATTATCATAGTAATAATGGGAACTCTATTACTTTGTCACAACCAGTTCAATCATTGTTCGCTTGAAATGTTGTTTCGTCGTTACTTTTTAGCCTTTTTAGCGCATTCATACTAGACTTATTTAGGCTTTCTCCGGCAGAGGGGTGCATTCAACCGGGCAAGGCTCAACTCAATTTAGCATTCGATGAAAAAACGAATTCTACCTGAGAGGATTCGAAATTACGCATGGCGTAGGTAGCGAAGATTAAGGCATTAGCCGTCCGATCTCATAGCGCACCACGCCTTTCCAATCCCACCAGCAGACACATACACACAATGGTCTCTTTAGCATGAGGACCTGCTTTTTTTTTGGAGTTGGCAAAGCTTGGCACGCTGCTTCGACCACGACGTTTTGCGAGTTACGTTATTGTAGACGACCCGCCTCTCATTGCCGGTGTAATCAGGTTTCGTAAAAAGAGATGCTTCTTATCTTTTTCAAGAAGAGGAGCGCGAGGTGTTTCGACGGCGTATCATGTCGCTCTTGGTGATCCTGTGCAGACACATGCAGCACACGTGCGTCCTTCGAGTTGACATCAAGTTGAGTTTGTTCGTATAGCAATACTGGTTCATCGGGAGATCTACTTGATTGATGAAGTTCTCGAGTGTCTGGTCTAAAGATGAGGTATGCGTGCTCGGTTCGATATTCCCGTTATTTTCATTGCTGTGTATGAGTTTGATTGTTCCGACACACTAAGTTTGGAGTATCAATATCGAATCACCTGCCCGGATCACGTCTAACAAACAAACGCCGCAATCGGCACTGAAACACTATTGCTGCTGTTGATAAAATGATTAAAGATAATCGAAGGGTTACGATTATTCCGAGGCAATCTGTACACCAGTGATTCTGTGTAAAAGAACGGTACACTCAGTCATCCACCAACATGTGCAGTACAGAAAGGTGTGTGCGCAGTGTGTTCCGGAAAACCTTAACCCATTCTTACAACGAGGTGACGGACCTGCTGCCTAAATTATGTACCCAGAGTTTGAACAATAATGACAATGTATGTTAAATTCATAATAATACAGGTATTAATTTTTTGTACTTTGTCCACTCTCATATTGAACAACCCTTATCCGCTTTCTTTCGTAAACAGAACAGGGTAGGGACTGCCAAATTTCAAGATGAACCGTTGACTCAATGGAAGTAAATTGTAGAGGTTGTGAACATTTATCATGAAAAAGGAACCTTTGCATAACCCGTGCTGGCGATTTCTTCGTGCAATTTACAGTCTAAATAACCGGCTCACAAGAACAGGGCAGGTTCAGTACTTGATATGCCAAGTCGCAGAAGGCCACGGGACGCTCATTCGGTTGAAAATATCGCCGCAAAGATTGCCGTCCGAAAAATTGTCCAGAAACATCGTTTCTGCAACCTTTCCAAGATTTGAGTCTTTCACGAATCTCAATTTGGTGTATTCTATTGTCGGCTCTTGCGATTTGACCATATAAGATGCAACTGGTGCAAAAGCTCAAGTCTACGGGCTATCAGCAGCAGCTAAACTTTGACTACAGGACCTTCAAGATGATGCAGTTTAACGCCGATAACGCGATAAAGTCCACTTCTATCTGAATGGAGTGTAAATGAATAGAATTGTGGCATATGGGCAACCGAGAACCCTAACATGATTTACGGAGAGCCATTACATGTGCCACATGTAACAGTCCAATACGGCATCTCAATCATTCCTACGCAATCATTCCTTTGGAATGATTGGATCCTATATTTTTCACTTCACGGCGAATGGAGAGCGTTACAGAGTATGATCCTTAATTGCCTTTAGCCGAATTTGAATGCAATAGATGCGATTGAACTATAAGTCCAACATCTCAAAAGCAGGCTGCCACAAACCACACAGACGGCGAGATAATTGAGCTTTTGGACGGTGAAAAGTCTTGGGCAATCTTGCGTAACGCGGGCATTTACTGGACTTCAATACTTCGCGATTTAACGCCATTAGACTTTTAAATACTATGCTTTTTTTCACGTGTACACTATCAACGAATTAAAGACCAACATTGAAGCGTATATTAAAGTTATTAACACTGAATTACGTCAAAAATGCTAAAAAATTGAATATATAGATTAACAACCTTGTAAAAACAAAAAATAACATTTCACTGATATGGGATATAATTATAAATGGGACATTTTATATGTACTAATTACGTATTAGCTTTATATTAAAATAACTTAAAACTATTTTCATGTTACTCTAAATTTATAATGCTATTTCTAATATAGGATATATATATATATATATATATATATATATCATACAATTTGATTTATATATATATATATATATATATATATATCATACAATTTGATTTAAGGCATTTTTTCCTTATACAGTACTTACGCTATACCCTTGTAAGTCAAATGTTTAATGTTCATTTAAATTTAAAAATAGTTTAATTTAACAATGTGTTTAACCGTATACCCCGTATACCATAAAGACAGTCGCCGTGCGATTTAGCGTTAATCTAATCAAGCCATCAATTAATTGCTTTGGGATATTATTCTACTTCTCGAGCATAGCATTCATGAACTCTGGGCGTGTTGCTGGAACTGGAGTGCTGGTTCTAACTCGTCGTTTCAGCATCTCCAACATATGTTCCATGTGATTCAGGCCGGGAAAATATGCATCCCACGTGGGGTGTCGCAATCTCATCAACGTATTTTCAGACAGTTAAACGTTTTTCTCGAATGAGAATCGTTAGCTTGACGCACATTCTAGGTAACTGGTGGCGCAGGTTCGGTCCAGCGATATAGCACCTCAGACCATGATTGAATTGCCACCGTAAAATATATGCACACAATGCAAGATTGCGCTGCAAAACGCTCCCCTCATCGCTCGTTTATAATTTTTCTATTATTTTTTATATTTAAAATGCAATGGTTTATAAGCATTCTCGCTGGCCGCCGAGAGAACGATGATACAGGGGAACATGAACCTCCACAACGACGGCAATTGTAGCCCTCTCTGGATTCAGTGAAACCCAGCAGACCGGCATAACAGATGATGATGAAATCTGTGGACACTCTAGCGAGTGCTGAGGTAACGTCACGGGCGTAGAAACTCCCTCCAGGCCTGATGAGTCATAGCTGGTCGTAAAAAAGAAAGTCTCTGGGAACTAGAGACATCTTTTTGCGAATACTTGTGCCGAAACGTTTACCAGGGCGGCCTTTTCTCTATTATGGTTATCGTAGAGAGACATCCTTGTGTCGGGGGGACAGAGAAAAACGGAGAAAGAGCACTACGAAGCTGCTGGCTTAACTGGACAGCAGCAAGTCGGCATTTTCGCAAAACATGCAATAAAATGAAGCCGTGCCCGTCGAGAATAGTTGCAACTCGAGCCGTGCCCGAATCTGTACCCCAATGGAAGTTGCCCGTGAATTGATGCCGTTGGTTCACTAACTCCACAAACGGTGGATTGGCTCTATAAACGGTGGATTGACTACATAAACGGTGGATTGGCTCCATAAACGGTGGGTTGGCTCCATAAACGGTGGATTTACTCAATTAACGATGGATTTACTCAATTAACGGTGGATATTCTAACTAAGATGGAGCAGGTGAATCATACAGGCGGTTCTCTCCACCCCCGCCCCCCTGGTGTGGTATCCATTGCTCAGATTTATTGTTGTTGTAGCTCTGTTTCACTGAGCAAAGTCACCGAATGACTGACACGATACGTTTTTTCCAGACACTTGGTTATGTGTCAGATATGAGACTTTTGCTTATAGAAAGGAAGCATCTATGGTTCAGATTCCGCTTTGTGGCTACAAAGTTGGGAATAATATTTCTCTCACGACGCGTAGTCGTACTGATAACGTTGAACATCGTTTCAGTGAGACTTTTTGCCAATACTAGATTATCACTAGACCAATTTCTCTTAATCTCGCAACTATGTTTGCGAAGCTCGAAGTCACGGCTTAAAATTCCACGCTTGCGTGCAATGCTATCTCGGTGTCTACGGAATGTTTTGTCTAGAAGCCGTTGTCTGATCAATCTTCACACATGGGAGCTGCATATGTTGTAATAGGTAGCACTTACAATACATTTACACTACCCTGAGTGTAGATCTAGTATATATATATATATATATACTCTCGCTAGATCCACACTCAGCTGACCTTACAACGATGTCTGTGACGTCTCAACTTCAATCGTCTTGATGCCCTCAACAAATTGTGCCTGACATTATAGCTGGCCTAAGTTTTTTGTTGTTTGAACAGCGAAAGTGACCCACGAACTACCAGCTTTGTAACGCTGATACACATCCTCCGTGTGTTCGCACCAACAACCTGCCTGGTCTAGTCGACAGTCCATTACATCAAACAAAGGCGGAGACGTTTACGTCTTGTCACATGAGCAAGCAGTTTAGCCATCCAGGCGCCAATAGGGCTAAACAGGGCACGTGTATGAGCCCGCGTATTCAAATGCAACTAATGTGCTTCGCGCACGTTACTGTTACAACAATGCTATCATTCTAGGATGAGCCATAACACGAATGGCAATAACAGTAACAAAAACACGAATGTACGAAAAGGACGACAATACTATATATATATATATATATATATATATATATATATATATATATATATATATATAGTATGATAGATAGATAGATATATACTAATTTAACTCACCGTGGCTGACTGTCAAGTAAATGTCTTTCGCAGTGCTGCATACGCAGTATCTTGTGGGGCACACGACTATCGTCGTTCAGTCGACAATCACAGCTCGAGCCTCTTGACAAAACATATTAGACAAAGTTGTTTTTCTTTTTGTCGACCTGCTCTTGGTTGCTCCTGTGTTTGTTTTCTTTTTTTTCTGTACGTTGTACGCGCTTGTATTTTCGCCAAAGTTCTGCACGAATGAAAATGATGACCGCAGCGGATCACGACAACGACAAGGAGCGTAGCAAAAGAGAGAGCTCAGTGAAGGTCTCGCAATGTGGAAAAATGTGGAAGGCTCCTCGTTTCGGTCTCCTTTCCCGTTTCCTCCTTACCCCCAACGGGGTAGGCTTAGCTAACGGTTGCGACCTAATAGTTAACACACGGACAGCCGCGCGACGCCAACGCACGAAATCTTTCTCGAAAAAACGCTCTAATCTTAGCGTAATAGTTAGCTGTCACTAACTATTACGCTAAGATTAGAGCTTTCATTGTTGGATCATCGCGGTTATCGTCCCTGGTTGTATTTGCGTTATCACTATTTCGCGGATTACGATATTTAGCGGACTTTAGCGGATATATATATATGTACCGCGAGAGTGAGGAATATATAATTTATATCATTCATCATACATCATCACGCACCCTTTGGCAGGGGGCTTTATTAAGGGCTTTACAGAACTCTAATAACATGCACATAATAATAACCGATTTTGATATTTAATTGTACATGATTACACTTGCGGGATGTGCGCCACGCAAACGTTCTAATAACGATTTCTATTCTGGTTACAGCTTCAGCCTGAATGCTCATACCGGAGCGAGTTATCGTAATTGTATATATATATATATATATACGGTCGAGTACATTTCAAGCGAACAATGATTTTGCCTAGAGCCCCACCCCCTACTCCCTTAAAAAATCTTGAAGAAATTGCCTACATGGCCGTACCAAGTCGAGTCGCATATCAGACCGGTGTAAAAAAAATCACACATATAATTTTTGTTACACTGTATATATATGTGTAATTTTTGTTACACCGGTCGGATATGCGACTCGACTTGGTACGGCCATGTAGGCAATTTCTTAAAGATTTTTCAAGGGAGTAGGGAGTGGGGCCTTAGGCAAAATTATTGTTCGCTTGAAATGTACTCGACCGGGCAAAGCTCAACTCAATTTAGCATTCGACGAAAAAACGAATTCTACCTGAGAGGATTCAAAATTACGCATGGCGTAGGTAGCGAAGATTAAGGCATTAGCCGTCCGATCTCATAGCGCACCACGCCTTTCCAATCCCACCAGCAGACACATACGCACATACACACAATGGTCTCTTTAGCATGAGGGCCTGCTTTTTTTTTTGGAGTTGGCAAAGCTTGGCACGCTGCTTCGACCACGACGTTTTGCGAGTTACGTTATTGTAGACGACCCGCCTCTCATTGCCGGTGTAATCAGGTTTCGTAAAAAGGGATGCTTCTTATCTTTTTCAAGAAGAGGAGCGCGAGGTGTTTCGACGGCTTATCATGTCGCTCTTGGTGATCCTGTGCGGACACATGCAGCACACGTGCGTCCTTCGAGTTGACATCAAGTTGAGTTTGTTCGTATAGCAATACTGGTTCATCGGGAGATCTACTTGATTGATGAAGTTCTCGAGTGTCTGGTCTAAAGATGAGGTATGCGTGCTCGGTTCGATATTCCCGTTATTTTCATTGCTGTGTATGAGTTTGATTGTTCCCACACACTAAGTTTGGAGTATCAATATCGAATCACCTGCCCGGATCACGTCTAACAAACAAACGCCGAAATTGGCACTAAAACACTATTGCTGCTGTTGATAAAATGATTAGAGATAATCTAAGGGTTACGATTATTCCAGTGCGCAGTGTGTTCCGGAACACCTTAACATTCTTACAACGAGGTGACGGACCTGCTGCCTAAATTATGTACCCAGAGTTTGAACAATAATGACGATGTATGTTAAATTCATAATAATACAGGTATTAATTTTTCTTCTTCGTCTTGTTTTAAGTGAGAGTGAAATTACGACAATTTGTGACACTAGTGTTTTTGGCCGACATAGGAGCATAAAATGTGCTGTTGCGAGACAACCAGTCGCGAAACGAACGCGACATGGTCGCTTAGAAGAGGATTCGTCAAAAATGAAATTCTTTATAAGCGTTCACGCTAAATACTTTAAAATCATAACCCTACAACCACTCACAGCGCTCAAAACGGACATATTCAGCAAATACGCATTAAGTGCATGAAAAATGACGCGCTGCGGCTCTCGCGCGACACGTCGGCGGTAGTGAACGTTGCCACACAGTCATTTTACATGCACTTAACCTGGACATGCCCTCTGAAAAATTCTCTTCTAAGCGACCATGTCGCGTCTTTTGACAGGCCTTGTATATTCTTCAGATGGAACAGAATTTTATGAGGAACACGACAGTGTGCTTAGTTTCTGTATAGGAGGACTGGTTGTCTCGCAACAGCACATTTTATGCTCCTATGTCGGGCAAAAACACTAGTATCACAAATTGTCGTATTTTCACTCTCACTCCGAAACAAGACTTCTCAGAGATCATGTTCTATTGAAAAAAATAATTGCTTTAACGAGCTCTACAATTCCCTATATCTATTATGAAAAATGTCTGCAACACCCTGTATATATACAGGGTCATTCGTATCAAAATGTACTTCTTTCGAGGTTTGATAGAACTCAGCAAGAAAATATTTTTTTCCTATAAAGGGAGGACGCGGAAACGTTTTCTTTAGAAGTGACGATGAAATTTATAAAAGTCGTTATTCTGCCTTATTTTCTTCTACATAGTTGTACAACATCTACGTTTGCGGGAGAACCAGTCAACGCATGAAGGAACCATTTATATCGGCATGTTTGGAGGAAAATTCTGCTTAACGGTGGACACTTCACTAGCTTGCGCAGCGAAAAACGAATAACCAGGTTGAGGAAAGTCATAAAAAGTCGATATGTTGTTATGTCTTACGATAACGCTTTTTTTTGTGAAAAATCGTAATTTTCCCGTTTCGACCAAAAATGTGTGTCCAAGATACTAGTCGCAATAGCAAATTTAATGCCCACCATTTTCGTACCAAAGTGATGGTGCTGCGTTACGTAGTTGTCAAGTAACTAAGCTTTTTTGATAGCCATATCGAAAGCGAAGGCATACATACTTGCATAGGGTGTATGAGAAAGTTAGGTACAGATTTTGAGGTTTGGTAGAACTCGGCGAAATAATTATTTTCCCTAGTAGACGGAGGGGGCGGAAACGTCTTGGCAAAATGTTACGGTTCTGAACGTGAAAACTTGCACGTAAAACATAACAACTATGACTGTCGAAAAAGCTTAGTTACTTGACAACTAAGTAACGCAGCACCATCACCTTTGTACAAAAATAGTGGGCATTAAATTTGCTAGTGCGTAAGAGTGGTCTTTTGGACGTACATATTGGGCCGTAATAGAAAAATTTTACAATTTTTCACGAAAAAGCGTTAACGTAACATATTGACTTTTTTTATGACTTTCCTTAATCTGGTTATTCGCTTTTCGCTACGCAAGCTAAATAAGTGTCTTCCGTTGTGCAGAATTTTCATCCGAACACGCCGGTATAATGGGTTTCTTCATGCGTTGACTGGTTCTCCCGCAAACGTAGATTTCGCACAACTATGTAGAAGAAAAAGGCAGAAAAACTACTTTTATAAATTTCATCCTCACTCCTAAACAAAACGTGTCCGCGTCCTCCCTCCATAGGAAAAAAATATTTTCTGGCCGAGTTTTATTAAACCTCGAAAGAAGTACATTTTGATACGAATGACCCTGTATATATATATATATATATATATATATAGAGCACCCTTATCCAAAAGTATATATATGCCTAAGTATACATTGTTTTTAACAAAATATTTAACATCTGAATATAAGTAAATCATATATCAGGCTTCTCTATTTTGCAGACTTCGTGGAAAACTCTCGACGATAATGTGTTGTCTCTTTACTGAGCGCGCAATTTCCAGTGATTTAACGTTCACTCTACTTTGTAGTCCATTATCTATATATATTTAACCATGGCCTGGTGGAATTGGCAATTTTTTTATACAGCGATAGATCACCTCGTCCGTGTAACTACGTATTGGCATAAGAGATACGCCTTTTTGACACCCGTCTGGTAAATTTGGCCGGTACCTTTCAATGGCATTTATATCGTTTGCCAAATGAGGAGCCCAAACCTGGTTGCACTAGAGGCATTTGGATAAGACTAGACTTCTGTAAAAATTCACATAGAAATCAGGATTTTCTTAAAAATTAAGCATCTAAAGATGGCATTACATAATTGTGCAGCAGAAGTGACGGTGGCAGTAATATGTTCGAAGAAGTCTAATTTGGAGGTCACAATCACACCAATTTTACAGAAATATTTAACTGCAAGTACTCGTTAGCGAGTGTTTACAGTGGCAAACTGCTGATGTCTGATGACACCACGGCACATTTAGGCGCAGGTATTTGCACCATATTATCACAACACCAGTTTTCAATGTTTTTAATTGCTAGTTGAATAATACTTGTCGAGTGCTGGGTATATTTTTAAATTGTCCGCAAATGAGATATGAGTGGTACTTTCTGGATTCACTGTTGGAAGATCAAGGATTCGGAAGAGCTTATAGTGTCACAAGAAGATAGTATTCATGCTGAATTGTTGATTGATTTGTAAGGTAGACGAGTAGGAATCATGTCTGGAACAAAACATCTGAATGAAATTTCATACCGGACGTTGCTGGCACGTTTACATTCGTTCGTTATCATTCGACAAAGCGTTTATCGGCATAATTTTGTTCTTCAAGGTTTGGGTGGTTATAGGTTTCTGAACACAATCTTTTGACTTAGATAACCCTAGAGGAAGAAGTCCTGAGGTGTTGAATCGCATGATCCAGACAGCCAATTCTGGTCGCCCAAACAGAGATATCGTGCGACAGGAGAATAATATGTGCAATAACTCGGCTATACTATGTGATCTGTGGCAAGGTAACACCGTCGGTCGGACAAAGTACAGTCCAAAATCCGCACCAAACAGTGCTTGGGGTGCATTTTCTTCCTATGAAACACATTTAGGCTTTCTTCACTCCAAATTTGAAAACTTTGCTTGTTTACGAAGTTGCGATTAATATCAAAAAGGGCTAACGATACATCGAGTTGGAAAACTCACCGTTTCCTTTTGGCTCAAGTACACAATTGACAACAACTCGCTTCGCTGTGCGTGCTCTGTCGGCTGGAGCTGTTAAGTTAGCTGGAGTTTGTAGGCAAGAAGACGCTACTTATTGTTTGTCAGTTGGCGAACTCCCAGACTCGCGGGCAACATTCAGGCGGACAGCCGTCGAACTGTTCAAGTGTTTGACTGTCAAAGCACCGCAGCCTCCATGTCGCGCTGTAGCCTAAAACATCCCATCCCGATCGCCATTCTCCACTGAGACCACCAGGTCTCCATACAGCCTTTCACAGCGGCTATATAAACATCGGTACAGTCATCGATGCCGTGACGACAAGACGCTTCCCAGCCGATCAACCAGCGAAGAGGACTGGTGCCAACATATATGTATATATATATATATATATATACATATATATAAATATATATATATATATATATATATATATATATATATATATATATATATATATATATTATTTGCCCGCCGGCGGCCGACACAGTGGTCGGTCTTGGTATGCCGGCGGAATTATGAAGCATTTCCCCTGGTACCTAGACGGAGAAGGCGGCTATGAAACGCGACGGCATTTGTGGTGTCGCATAAGATCTCCTCTCTCTCTCTCTCTGAGTGCTATTGTGCAGAAATTAAATAAGTATATCGGTATATCAGACCGATGAGGTTATTGACAGGCGTTGCGGAGTAAATAGCTGTGCGGATGTTAAGTATATATATATATATATATATATATATATATATATATATATATATATATATATATATATATATATATATATATATATATATATATATGTGTATTTATATATATATATATATATATATATGTGTGTGTGTATTGCTCCGGTCCTTTCCGCTGATTGGTCGGTTCGGAGACGCCTCGTCGTTACGGTATCGGTTGGTTCCGATGTTTAGTCGGGTTCAAAGGCTTGGTCTGGTAAAGCTGATGTTGTGGCTATGTCAATGCGGCCGTGTTTCATATGCATCGACCTAGTCGTATGTGTGGCTGTGTGACCATGTTGTAGATGCGTGGTTTTTTAATTGTGTCTCTGTGACAGATCACTTTACTGACTCCTCAAAAGCAGGCCCAACTGTATACTCGCATATATATATATATATATATATATATATATATATGCCGACAATATTCAAAATTGAGGTTTATTTACGGAACCGCAATTTCACAATGCTTAAATTATCGTATATAAACATATTTAAAATGTGTATTAGCACCAACATGTACCAAGATTATATATATATATATATATATATAAATGTTAGTAATAGTTTTATTATATATATATATATATATATATATATATATAAATGTTCCTAGTAGTTTTATTATATAATTTTTTATGTTAGCACTTTGGAGTGAACAATTGTCCTGCGTTAACATGTACTTACGGGTTCTCTAACCCAGGAACGTGTAGACAATTGTTACCTCTTACATATAAGCAAATAAAGCTGTTACTACAATATATATATATATATATATATTTGTTTCCACTTTCTACAATCAATCATATTTATTTCACTCAAATAGAGTATGTACAAAATAGTTCATTTATTTATTAAACATAAATACTTGTTATCCTGCCGTTCTACCGAGAGAAGAAGTGCCGGACAATGAATCGCGTGGTACTTAGCGCATTGCTGCGAGCAGAACTGACAAATACGCTGAGTAATATAGTCTTCATGAAACCCCCTACGGGAGCATACAAGGTGATGGAACCCGTGTACGATGTACCTGGTATATACATGGCTGTCATCGCAGGCCACCCCGGCCCACAACCACGGAGACTTAAAGACGTCGAGCGTTCTCACCTCTGTCGCTGCTTCCGTGAATTTGCGTCGCCACTCTCCCAAGAAATGGTTAAGTGGCTCCGTCAATGGCATACGCAGCCTAAGCCGAAGCATCGTCCACCATCGGCGCACAGTCCGACAATACATACACGAAACGGCTTCTCGCATTGATTGAAAGGCAAAGTACTCGCTTCATGTAAAGCACTTTAAAGCACTTTTCAAGCAAATTAAAATTTGCTTGAGATAGGTTTGGCCACACTCTGTCTAAACTATACGCCAACTTTGGCAGAGTCTTTAACATAAACAAGCGCACTGCCGTACCGACAGACAGTCGCCGTACATCTCCGACCCCTCCGTAGAGAGCTGCCAGTGCCGAGTTAACACTGCTCTCGATGTGTGTAGTAAACGATGTTCCCCTGTAGTGAATCCGGAGACCCCAGTATGGGAAAGAGTTTACAAACTCCAATGGCCTCCCGCAGCAACGAATAACGTCGTTTGCAGCTAAACGCCCACCGCGACGAAACTTAATCGCCTTGGTTTTGCGTGAGTTTATTTCTAGCCCTTTTTTTCATGAGATACGCCTCTACCATGGCGGTAATACGCGAGATGGCACCAATGTTACTATGAGCAGCAGCGATGTCATCACCATACATCACTACCACGGCATGTTGAAACTCTTGACGCACGTGTTGAACAAGGTCGGTCAGAAGCAGCGTGAACGAGATGCAGCTTAGTGGGTCCCCCTGAGGAGTCCCAACATTCTGCGTTAGCTCAAGCACGCCGCTCCTTCCCTTGACCAACAGTGTATCATTGTCGAAAAAACTAGCAATTACTCGCAGAAGAGCTCCACCTATGCCAATCTGTCTAAAACAATCGATCATAAGATCGCGCGGAGCCTTGTCAAAGGTTGACGCAGTCAATTAAGACTGCATACAGGTGGCCTCCTGGACGAGACACTGCCCGTTCCACTTCGGATTGCAAAACGTGGATGGCGTCGCGGGTCCCCATGCCTTTTCTAAATCCGAACTGCTCGGGAGGCAGAGCATGGTTTGCTACATTTGCAATCCTTTCAATAATCAGCTTACAGAATATGTTCTTGAGCGTTCGCTCCGACGCCACTCCCCGGCACAGATTTGGGTCACTTCTATCGTCGCCGTGTTTGCCCTTGAATAACAGAGAAAGCCTAGCAATGTGCCAAACTCTGGGCATTCGCCCTTCCTCCATAATTCTATTAAAGAAATCACAGAAAATCCCCTTCAAGAGCGGCTCCGATTGCATCCAATGTTCGTAGTAGACCCGATCTGGCCCACTACTTTTCTATCTAGGAAGGGATCGGATAGCTCGGCATACTTCTTGTTTCTCAAAGGGAAGATTCATTGTGTACCGTTTAAATGTAAGTGGATACTCAACCTTTGCGGCCTAGTTTTTTACGTGAGGGTTGAATAGCAGATTCGTCAAGTGACGCTCTACCTGCTCGTCACTCAGTAAGTGCCGTATCCTCTTACGAGAGCGGTTTATGTAGACATGGGGCTCCCCTCCTGCTCGTTCAAGTAGACGGGTTTTCCCTCGTCTCGCATGTTCAACCTTATAGACACGGCGTAGCCCTATGTAGGACTTTCTACGAGACGCGTAGTCCTGTCTTCGCCTTGCTTGGAGCTGTGGATCTGCTCGGGCTTTTGCTAGTCTCATGCAAGCCGAGTAGTTCTCTATGTCGGAGGTAGCAAGTCCGTGTGAACCACGGCCGGGATCTCCGCGGCTTGAACTTTCTCCACTTAACTGCTCTCTGCATTACTCTTTCGAGAAACCGACAGCAGACATCTACATCACTTCCGGCCAATACACTCTCGATATCGACTGGAAGCGGGGCAAAATCGAGTTGACGGGTCGGCTGCATCTGTGAACGTTTCTGCTGCTCCTGCCCTAGAGCAGGCACGCGCACTACAGCTCCTACAGGTAGATGCTTTCTTGAAGCAAGCTCCAGAACTTCAAAGCTTTGAAACTCAGTACAATCAAGATTATAAAACAATAAGTCTATGGTACTCCTGCCGCTATGGCCGACGTAGGTGAAGTCATTTCATGCATTAGCACACACAAAACCCACATCATCCATAAGCTGCAGGAGAACTTCCCCTTTGTCGTCATTCGCTCCCTCATCAATTCTGCAATTAAAGTCGCCTCCAACGATTGTAGGAGCCCTAAGGTCAAGACCCGAGAGTCCCGCGAATACGACGTCTGTAACTTCTGCAGAATTAAATGTCGGAGGGAGATAAAACATGTGTTAATGTCAACACTTCCGGATGAAAATGTCAGATAATATTCACCTTTTCTTATACATCGCATAGGGCACAAATAGTTACGCAGATAGACAGAAAGTTCTTCTATTGGTCTGCCCAATCCCCCAACATACATAGCGGCCAACTGATGAAACCCTTGCATCTCATCGAAATGCAGTTCTTCCCGCTGGAACGTCTCTACCAAGAGGGCGATGTCTATTTCTCGAAACAAATCATCTGGAATTAGATCCATTGCCCCTTTAAGACCTTCACAGTTATACAATAGTATCGTCGAGGTATGGTTGCCTCCGAACACACCTCTGTACCACTATCTAGCCATTTCGAGAGGTGAGGACCGTTTTTTTTTAGGACTGAAAACGGTCCTCACAATATATACATATACATAACCCGTATGGCTGCGATCCGATCAGCCTTTTATCAATTGTCTCGTATCAATATTGTTGTGTTACTGTTAATCATGATGATGATGGTGATGTTGTTGCTACACTATACAGTCAGAGTCTGACAAACTGGAGTAGAGTAAAGAAGCAGAGACGGATACGCTGGTTTTAAGGGTGACGAAGGGCGATGATGGGGTGGCGATGGCCGACACCGCCGCCACAAGTGGAGCCATAAACTCCACTTTACTCGCTCGCCTCGACCGGTGTAATTTACGTCGTCGTCGTCATGGTAGGTCTTCGTCGGTTTCGTCCGGTACTCCGGAGGTACTCCTTGTCGTGCACTTGATTTCCATCATGGCCATCCATTTACGGTGGTTATCTTCATCTGGTCTTTGACCTCATCATATTCTCCGTTCCCTTCATGGTCTTCGTCCTTATCATGGACTTTGTTTCCATCATGGTATTTGACCTCTTCATCAGGTCTTCAATGTCGTCGTCGTCGCCGCCGCCGTCGCCGCTGTTGCTATGAACGTTCTCCGTGATGGCTTTCCACGCCATAGTCTTCGTCTTAATAATGGGCTTCGTTTCCATCATAGTCTTCGTCCTCATCATGGGCTTCGTTTTCGTCACGGTATTCGGCCCCTTCATCATGGTCTTCAATACCGTCGTCGTCGTCGTCGTCTCCGTTGCTGTGGTCGTTCTTTATGATGGTTGTCCCCGTCATAGTACTCGTTCTCATAATGGAGACTTCGTTTCCATCATAATCTTCGCCCTCATCATAGTCTTCGTTCTCATTATGGACTTCGTTTCCATCATAGTCTTCGTCCTCATCATGGTCTTCAACGTCGTCGTCGCCGTCACTGTTGCTATGATCGTTCTTCAATATGGTTGTCCTCATCACAGTCTTCGTCCTCATTATGGACTTCGTTTCCATCATAGTCTTTGTTCTTGTCATAATCATCATGCATGTCGGTTTCATCATGGTATTCGGCTCTATCATAGCCTCCAACGTGGTCATCGCTTTTGCTATGGTTGTTCTTCATCTTGTTTGTTCTCAGAATAATTTTCGTCCTGATCATAGAAGTCATTAGCTATATTTGAGATTCCACTTTAAGTGCGACATCACCACCACAAAAGCCCAATAAGGTCTATACAGACAGAGCAGTGGAACCCAGGCTTATCAAAAGTACCATACTACATCGTAGTTCCGCAAATGCGGCCACACAAGCATGTCACTTATTTTGACCGAAAAAATCGTTCTATAAAATACACATTATGGTTCCTACTTTCACTCGACCTCGAGTTTCTTAGCCCAGCTTTTCTGAGGGACGGCCTCGCGGTCTTCCTGATTTCCCGGCACCAAAAATCTGAGAATGAAGACATGAATTAAGGGCTGTCACTTAACTCCACTTAGTGAGTTAAGTGGAGTCCTCCAGTGCGTAAAGGACTGTTACGCACGTCCTTATCGGCATGTTGAATGATTCAACATAGAAGTAGAATTGATCTGACAAAATATAAATTCTTTCTCCCCCGTCTGGTCTCTTCGAGTTTAGCTTCCCACTCCGAAATAAAACTGAGGTGGACCATACATCGGCCCACCAGATCATCAGAACAGCCTTAAGCATAAAGAGCCTAACTACTGAAAAACAAAGAGTTTTCGGACAATGCCTACTTCCCTGTAAGTAAAGACAAGAGCCGTCCGTACTATTTCGTTTATATGCGCTGTAACGTCATTCCCGTGTAATGAAGTCAAAGGCTAAAATAGGAGAAGGAGGAGTTAACAAACTCTAACGGTTGACCACATCAACGTCTCTGGCAGCCAATCCTTGAACAGGAGAAATAGCCTGGCAAAACGCCAGACTTTGGACGTCCGCCCATTTTTACAATCACATTAAAGACATCACACAGAGTTTACACCTAGAGAGGGAGTGACTGGATCCAGGGCTCATAGTAGACCCTGAGATATTTTTCTTCAAAAGTGGCCGTAGGGCCTGGCACATTTCCTCCACACCAAAAAGCAAATTTATGTTATGCTGTTCCAGTGTGCTTACCCCAAGAGCCCGAGCTCTTCACTGTGGGCGAGATAGCAAGTCCGTAAACCACGGACGTGATTTCTTCTGCCATAACCTTTTTCATTTCACTGCACTTCTCATCGTCCTCTCCGGCAGTCCACAGTTGCTAGCGATATCAGGGTTTACCTTAAGTCCGTCTACCGCTCCGTCCAAAAGGAATAGATCCAGCGCGCCGGGCTATGTCCGGTCTTTCCGTATGCTTGGGGAACATCGACAACGGTCAACACTTGTTGGTGTTTTCAAGCCCGTCATCGGGAACGTCTTAGAACACATTTAACTTCATGGTGAACAGGGTTATGAAACGACAGGTCGACGGTGCTGCTTCTATTGTGACTTAAATATGTTTAGTCTGCGCGCGCGTTTGCACATCTTAGACCAATATTTTCCACCTAATGAAGTAGCATCTCGGCTTTATCATCATTGGCCTTACAATAGATTCTATCGTTGAAATCGCCGCCGGCGATAGTTGGCACGGCCGAGTTAAATCCTGAGAGCCAAAAGCTTACCGACTCAGCAACCTCCGCGAAATTGAACGCGTGTGAGAAGAGAACGTGCATCAACTTTTGCCTTCCCAGCGGAAAATACCACGCAATATTAATCTTTCCTGGCGCATTGCATCTGTTTTAAACGTCTAGATAGATATAGATAACTCACCCACAGGTTTTCCCCGACCTTCCGCAGGTAAGACAGCCGGCCGGTGAAACCCCCGCATATCATTGGTATACAGCTCGTCCCGCTGAAATGTCTCCGTGAGGAGTACAATGTCAACGAACTTAAATATGTCATCACGAGCAAGATCCATTGCCCCCTAAGTTCCTCACAATCCCAGAGAAACACTCACAGAGGTCACTTACGGGGACTTAAAACCGCCAGACACCATAAAACCCTCCTTAGCTATTCTCTTGTAGGGAACGTCCCCGACACAGTTCCGTTCAGGCTGCATCTGCCATCA
Organism: Dermanyssus gallinae; assembly: GCA_003439945.1. NCBI lineage: Eukaryota > Metazoa > Arthropoda > Arachnida > Mesostigmata > Dermanyssidae > Dermanyssus > Dermanyssus gallinae. Next base: position 102,267 of record QVRM01002501.1, on the reverse strand, counting down.
CGCAACTCATCAGCAGAATCCGAACCTTTCTTGGTGCCTGCGCGATTGTTTCTGTCGGTCTCTCCAGCAGGCTCTCTCGCGTTTGACTCGGTGGCGTCACCGCCTTCTCGGCACCAGAGAGTGCTGAAGAAGTGTGAGCCTGAACCTAGGGGCTATATATTTATATACTGAGAGGTATGAATCATGTTAGAAACGCCCGGAAGAAAGCGAAGAAGCTGGCAAACACAATGGCTAAGATATATCATAACGTGCACAGGCCAAGTTCAGCAGGACAAAGGAGGCTCGTCGTGTCGACCGTCGAATATGTAGCGCTGTTTGGAGCACCGGTGTGGCTCAAGGCAGATAGAGAGTCACAAGCGCTAACAAATATGCTACGGAAAACACAAAGGACCTTGGCTTTACAAATTGCCCAGGCTTATAGGACTGCCAGCGCTTCGGCCGCACTTGTCCTTGATGGCACTCCCCCTGGACCTAAGAGCATAGGAAAGACAAAAGCTATGGGAAAGGGCCCGGAAGGCGCTTATAAGGAAATCAAAGATGTCATCAGGGAGGACACAATTTCTGCATGGTAGAACGAATAGGCTGCCATTCCATTCCGGTTGGTGCATCGGGGGCGCATTGGCGACTTACTCCTGACATAAAAATATGGTTGACCCGACCGGGCAGAGATGTTGATTATATTCTGACGCAGGTCATAGCGGGCCGTGGGGAATCCCAAGTATATTCGTTTAAGATAGGAAAATCCCTTTTGGAGTCATGTGTACGCTGTGACGTAGACATCGAAGATGACGCATTGCATACGCTGTTGGCCTGCCCAGCCTTTCCTCAAATGAGAATAGAGGCTAGAACGAAGTGCTGGACAGATTGAAGTTGGGCAGAGAACCAAGCTCTACGAACCCTCCGGATCCACCTACTCAGAGGATTGCAAATTTGTAGAATCTATCTGTAAATACACCTCTAGCTGGGATATTTTGCGGATACGGATAAAAGAGGTAAGAATACTACGGTAGCTCTAGAAAAACCTTTTCGCAGGTAGAGGGACGCAGTATGGAGGCTTTGGGGGGCAAATCCTGCGATGCCCTCGACCAACTGGCTCGAAGGGCACTTACCAGTTCCCTCCATAAAGCCCCACCGTTGCACATTTGTATGTATGGGGGTCCGTCTATTACGCAATGCGAAAAGCAGTCCCGTGGAAAATCTTCGCTGACGATCAGCCCGAAAGCTTTGCCACTCCTCCGGCCGGCCCGTATTAGGTAAGTCAAAAAGTTCGTCGGCTTTCTGGGACCACATTTTTGAAATTCCCGCGCTCTGCAGCAGGGCCGCCTGAGAGTGCGGCTGGGTGTTTACATTCAGGAGCTGACCCGTGGCGGTATACCGGTTCCAACTTTACCGTTTCGTTTGCGGAATTGGCAGCTTTTTGCAATGGAGGACAAAAATACGCATTTTCGACACATTATGTTGTTCTCCTACCGTGAAGGCATAAGTGCAGCGCAAACAACTCGATATGTGCTCATATGAGGATGCGTGCAGTCTACGGCGAAAACGCACTACACAAATCCACAGTTGAAAAGCGATTCGCCGTTTCAAAGCTGGAAACTTCAATCTCGAAGATGAACCGAGGTCAGGACGACCCAATGTTGTGGAGACCGACGAAGTCATAAGCCTGGTTACTTCGAACCCAGGTTTGACCATAAAATAAATTGAAGATGTAACGGGAGTCTCCCACGGAACCGTTTGGAATCGCCTCCATTATGCAGGTTTCTCGTGCAAGCGGAATATCTGGCTACCACACGACCTCAATGATAGGCAGCTTGAAGGGCGAGTCGATACCTGTCACGCACTCCTCCGGAAGAACTCGAATGAGCCATTTCTGAGGAGATTGATAACCGGCGATGAAAAATGGATACTCTACAGAAACGTAACACAGAAAAGAAGTTGGGTCCCCAGAGGTTCTCAGGCCGCAGCTATCCCTAAACCCGGAGGCAACCGAAGATACCTTGAGGTGGAAGAGTTGAAGGGCGGTCGACAGGGAGAGCTTCTGGGGCTTGCCGATTGTCGCCATGGCCACGACGCTCTTTGACACGCGCTCGGTGATGTGCTTGCTAAAGCACACACCCCTGCCGGAGAAGACCACCCCAGGTAGCAGAAGTTGCTCACATACTCAATGGGCGAGTTGCGTAGTCGAAGACGATCGTGAGAGGCGAGGGCGCCTCCTGCCCTGAACTTGACAGCCTTGGTCTTCGACGCGTTCACACACATGCCGTTGTTGTCACAGTACTTCTCAAGTACCTTGATGGAAGACTGGAAGGTCCCGCCTGATGCGACTAAACATGACGATGTCGTCCGCATATAGAAGAATGCCCACCGTAGGACACAGCTCCTTGACAAAGGCGGGCAGGTCGCTTAAGAGAACAGCAAAGAACAGGGGACTCAGGTTGTCCCCCTGGGGGTACCCTGTGGTCTGGAGGAATGGCTGATGCTCACAGACTCCATTATCCAGAGCGATAGAGTTGGGTTGGAGAATGGATGCCAGAAGGGTGAGCAGTGGTTGGCCGATGCCGAAGCGGGCGAGTTTCTCCAACACGGTGTCCCTAGGTGCCACGTCAAACGCGGACTTTAGGTCCACGAAAACGGCGTGCAGTGGCCGCCTTTTTTTTGCAACGATGAGTTTATCTCGTCCAGAAGTTCGCCGCATGCTGTCGATGTTGCCTTGTGCCGCCTGAAGCCGTGTTGTTCTTGTGGGAGCGCCCCTCTGACTTCCAGGTACGAGGACAGTCGCCTGTACAGCAGAGACGACAATAGCTTGTACACACAGCTTTTCTTTGCTATCCCTCTCCATGATGACTCAAGAAGAAGGTCGCCTTTACCATTGGGGATCACCTTTAAAATGCACTCCCTCCATGTTTCAGGAATGCGTCCTTGGGATAGGCATTTGTTGACGAGGGTTGTCCAAAAGGGGATCAGCGAGGTGGCCACCTTTAGGTGCTCGTTTCTCACGCGGTCAGCGCCAAACGCCTTGTTGTTCTTGAGATGCTGAATGGCTCTGGAGACCTCGTCCTCAGAGAACGATGACTCAAGAGACCGCGCAAAATCTTGTACCCAGGCGGTTGCGGGAAGCGCTGTAGCGGGGATGGAGTCCGGGATGGTGGAAGCACTCGTGAACATACGCTCGAAGTAGGATCGAAGCTTCACGGGCGCGATGGAACAGCTCGTGAACTTGAACGGGCCCTTCAGGTAGGAATACGGAGTCTCCTATGCCTGTAGGACCAGTCGTTGCTCCTGTAGTTCGGCGAAGGCCACTTTCTTTATCTGCAGCAGGAGACGGTAGTCTCGCCGGAACGCGCTGTAGGCGTTCTTCATCACGTTGCATGCTCTAGACGCCATCAGAAGCTGCATTAGGTAATCCCTTGCTTGATAGCAGTCTCTGTCAAACCAGGGCGGTGATTTGCGCGAACAGACTCCATGGGGAAGAGCTGCATGGATGATGAGGCTGGTAAGAACGGCGGAGAGGCCGTCCACATCGAGGTCCACCAGAACTGCAGGATCGAACCACAAACGTTTTTCCCGGAGTAGCCCAATGTTGATGGTCTTAGACACGCCCTGTCTCCTGGCGCCCAGAGCGTCGGGATTGACAGCCAGAGCGACTGCGACGGGGATGTGTTTCCTGAGTCCCATCATAGCCGAGCCCGTTGACCAACCTCTGAGAAGTCTTGTTTCGGAGTGAGAGCGAAATTACTACAATTTGTGACACTAGTGTTTTTGCCCGACATAGGAGCATAAAATGTGCTGTTGCGAGACAACCAGTCCCCTAGACAGAAACTAAACACACTGTCGTGTTCCTGAGAAAATTCTGCTTCTTCCGAAGAGCATATAAGGCCGGTCAGAAGATGCGACACGGTCGTTTAAAAGAGAATTCGTCAAAAATAAAGTTCTTTATTAGCTTTTACGCCAAATACTTCAGAATCATAACCCTACGACCACCCACGTGTTCAAAGCTAACATATTCAGCAAATGCGCATTTCATGACGATCATTTTGGTACCAAACTTATGGAAATGCGAGCTGTGGTTGCGGAGTAATTACGATTTTTCGGAGGGCATGTCCAGATTAAGTGCATGTAAAATGACTGTGGCGACGTTCACTACCGCCGACGTGTCGCGCGACAGCCGCAGCGCGTCATTTTCCATTGGAAAAAAATATTTGCTTTAACGAGTTCTACAATTTGTATATTCTATTATAAAAAAAATTCTGCAACACCCTGTATATACGAGGTGTGTTCAAAAATTTCGATTTTTTGTGGCGTTATGTTGGTACTCATGTCTCTCACTTATGCCGACAAGCTCGGCCATTTTGAATGTTCACTTAATTGTTGACAGCTGCTTTGCTTGCACGTGTTTTGGATCGTCTTCGATTTTTACCTATTCAAAAAAATGGATCAAAGAACCTGTATCAAATTTTGTGTGAAAAACGAAATTAAGTGCGCGGATGCATTCCGAATGTTGACTGTGGCATACGGAGAAGCTACCTTGGACCGAAGCAACGTTTATCGGTGGTACAAAATGTTCTCAGAAGGCCGAGAAGATGTGAACGACGAAGAGCGTGCCGGACGCCCGAGCACTTCAACAACAGACGAAAAAATTAATGAAGTGGAGAAAATGGTATTGGCCAATCGTCGAATCACCGTTAGAGAAGTTGCTGAGGACCTAAAAATATCGATTGGCTCGTGCCATTCGATTTTTATCAATGATTTGGGCATGAGACGGGTCGCCGCGAAATTCGTACCAAAATTGCTCAATTGCGACCAAAAACAGCATCGCATGAACATTGCTAATGAGATGTTGGACTCTGTCCGCGACGACCTAAATTTGCTCCAGAGGGTAATAACTGGTGACGAATCGTGGGTTTATGGTTATGACGTGGAAACCAAAGCTCAATCATCTCAATGGAAGCTGCCGCCCGAACCAAGACCGAAAAAAGCGCGCCAAGTTCGGTCGAATGTGAAAGTTTTGCTGACAGTTTTCTTTGATTGCAGGGGCGTGGTGCATCATGAGTTCTTGCCACAGGGTAGAACGGCCAATAAGGAATATTACCTGCAAGTTATGCGCAATTTGCGCGAAGCAATCCGCCAGAAACGCCCGGATTTGTGGAAGAACAAAAATTGGCTTTTGCACCACGATAACGCCCCTGCTCACACATCGTTGCTTGTGCGCGAGTTTTTGGCCAAAAACAACACACTAATGATGCCGCAGCCACCGTATTCCCCAGATCTGGCCCCCTGTGACTTTTTCTTGTTCCCTAAACTGAAGAGGCCCATGAAAGGACGACGTTACGCTACGCTTGACGAGATAAAGACGGCATCGAAGGAGGAACTGAACAAGATAAAAAAAATGGTTTTTTGAAGTGCTTCGAAGATTGGAAAAACCGTTGGCACAAGTGTATAATACCTCATGGGGATTACTTTGAAGGGGACAAAAGAGATATTCATGAATAAATGAATAATTTTTGAAAAAACACAAAAGTCGCGATACTTTTTGAACACACCTCGTATGTACATATATTACATTGTCGACGGGACTGGTATATAGGTCATGTATAGGTGATAGCCAGCAGCTTAGACGCAAGGAATCGCGAGTTCAATCCCGGTGCGACATTTCCATTTCGACGCGATAGTTCTTCTTAAAATTTGCACATATATATATATATATATATTCCATAAAAGATTCTGGAGATTCTGGATGACTCAAGCGAGAACGTTTGACCTATTCACCAGGTGTTAGAGAAGACGCTGAAGGAAGAGACTTTAGCTGGTGTTGTACAACCTAGTGCTTTACTTCCACAGTCGATTCACCTGTAAAAGTCGCTTCCAACATCACAACACTATGTTTGAACGCCAAATGTACACCAAATCACTTCTATGATGTGAGATTGTGATTTTGTCTGCCCGCCGGGCGACGACACTAGGCGTCTCACACTCTCTCCACCCTATATATATACAGTTACTTAACTATATTATTAACAGTATAACACCTAAATGTTGTAGGGTCAACTTGGACTGGTTGATCGCTAGCAACGTGAAGCGGTGGTTAACCGATTTCCTTTGCAAGATCCTCTCGAAGGCTATCAAAGAAGCGAAGCATATGGTGAATGTTGTGCATTTGCAAGAGAACGTAGGCCAACAGCTCTCGGGTGACAAGCAGATGGTTGATGTAGGCTCTCGTGAAGCCCTCCTGACACGTGTAGCAGCGGCAGTTAGGTTCGATCACCGACATGTCGCTCCGGTACCTTTCGGTGTCATCCAGCTGAAGGTATTCCGGATGTTCCACGGCGTGTTTCACCTAGGAAATATCACACACGCATACATTTATAGATGCACACATTAGCTCCGCGGCGTCGTATATATATATATATATATATATATATATATATATATATATATATATATATATATATATATATATAAGGTCTTCCTTAACCGTTTGTACTTATTTTAAAGTCTGGTAGATTCTGCATTTTTTCTCTTATAAGGTTGAGCAAAATCTACGTTTCGTCAACGAATTTTGGCGCAAAATTCTGCATAATCTGAATGACACCCGACGCAAGCTAGCAAAATGCGAATAGCGGCATTGAGGACAGTCTTAAAACGTTGATATGTTGTTATGTCAAACATAACAACATATCGACTTGGTATAACTTTACTTAATCCCGCCTTCTTGGTATAACTTTACTTAATCGCCTTTCGATAGCTTACGTCGGGTGTCATTGGGATTATGTAAACGCAGATTTTGCACAACTATGTACGAAAACATAGGCTGAATAGCTACTTTTATAAAATTCATCTATTTTCCTAAACAAGACGTTTTCGCCCCCTTCTTCCATAGTGTCTAGAAATGACCAATGGCCAGTGTCAGAGCTCTTTCTGAAACAGTACAGGTCCGGTGGTCCACCAAAAGGGGTAATGCAGACAAATGTATATGGCACACTTGCATATATATATATATATATATATATATATATATACCAAGAGAGACGGATACGCGCCTGCATACGCCTGCATGTATGTATGTTTGTATGTGTATATTTATATATATATATATATTTGCCGCCACCCCCCGACAAGAAGAAAGAGGATTTTAGTAGGTGCGAGTCCCACACTACCGTGGCTTTAACAACAACGCTATATATATATATATATATATATATATATATATATATATATACATATACAGGTAGTTCAATAAGTTCTTAGAATGAAAACCAAGAATTATCTGCTGGAAAAACGCTTTCCACCGAGACTATTCTTCAAATGTCCGAAGAGGAAATAATCAGAGGGGGCCAGGTCTGGAGAATAGAAAGGTTGTTCAATAAGTTCGAGCCTCAGTTGGGCCAGTTTTGCCGATGCTTGCCGGGACTTGTGTGCAGGAGCATTGTCCTGGTGAAACAGGACAACCTTCTTCTGCAAAGCGGGCCGTTTCACGATGAGTTCTTGCTAAAGGCAGTCTAACAGTCTTGCCTAATATTCTCCTGTGATCGTTTTACCGCTCTCAAGGTAGTCGACTCAGCTTTCATCGACGGTCATGAATCTGCGCCAAAAATCCGACGGATTGTTCGACATCTTGGCCAAATTTCGCTGTGAAGCGAAAACAGGCGCGTTTTTTTGGCCTTGGTTGAGCAAATGCGGCAGCCATTTTTCTCTGAGCTCTTCCATCTTCAAGTTTTCGTGCAGGATGAAATGCACACTACCCAAACTGATTCCCAAGGTCTCCGCTATCTCCCTAATGTTCACTCGCTTATCTGCGGCAACGATTTTCCGCACCTTTTCCACGTTTTCCTAATCAGTTGCCGTTTTTGGGCGTTTTGAACGTAGTTCATCCCGGTGCTCCTGCGACCTCTTTTTAACTCATTAATCCAGTTGGAAACAGTGGCAAAACATGGCGCAGAGTCACCGTACACCTCGTCTAACTCAGTTTTCACTTGGGTCGCATTCCAACCTTTGAAATAAAATGCTTGATAACCACTCGAAACTCTTTTTTCTCCATTTTTCAAAATCACGCCGATACGTTGCACGGGAAAAGCGATCAAACGAAATCGCAACGGCCAATCACCATAATATTTTGACTGCTGGCAGTCGAAAAGTTGCAGTTCCTAATAGCGGTGGAAGAGTGCCAAAATTCGAATTCTAAAAAGCTCATTCTAAGAACTTATTGAACTACCTGTATATATATATATATATACAGATATATATATATATATATATATATATATATATATATATATATATATATATATATATATATATATATATATATTTACATCTTGATAGGTATAAACGCTAGCGCGGTTCTTCTCCGTCTGAAGACAGGCGTACGACGAGTCGAAGCAGTCGATGCCGGCCCGCGCCAACTCGATCACGGTCCTCGGCCGGAGACAGCCGAACATGAAGCGCGGCTTGGCCTCGGGCAGAGCCGCGAGCACCGTCGTGACGAGATCGGCCACGTCGGCGAACCGCAGTTCGGCGGCGCTTTCTCCGTTCACGTGAAAGCCGTCGATGATGTAGCCAGCAATGCTGTCGCCATACTCTGAGCTGCGTTCGAGCGTTAGAGCCGTCGAGATCTTGCGCGACTCTTCATTGTAGCCGCCCTGTATCGATGCCAGGAGGCAGACGCCGGCCTGATTCGGCAACGTCTGCTCGCGTCGCAGCCGCAGACACGTATCGAGGTAGTCCGCCGAACGCTTGACGGAATGGCTCAGCCGCTTGTTCGAGCAGTCTCTCGGCGTATCGCCATCGGTGAGCGCCTGGTACGCGGCTGGCCGAAAAACGCCGGCCGTTTCGGTGACGTCTTCGGGCGTCAGCGAGACCTTGCCGCCGTCGACGAAAATCGCCACGCCCCGCCGGTCGTTGTAGCCGGTCAGCGTTTCGACCAGCGGGTCCTGAATGACCTGCACCGCCGGGTAGCCGTCAGCAGGAAAGCCGCAGAACCTCGAGATTCCGGTGCCCGTCGCCGCCGAGCCTTTGCGCATGCCGTAGGCGCCCTGCAGCGGTACGAGAAGCGGATGAGGTCGGTCTTCGAGTAGCCGGAGAACATTGTCGACGGTCAGGTGAGGAACGGAGCCGGCCTGCGTGTAGAGCAGAAGCCCGGGTGTGGGCAGGGCGACGTTGCCAAGCACGAGGGTTCCCTCCCGAAGTCGCGCCGCTCCCTGAGTCAGCACGAACTTCAGCGACTCCATGACGAGTCGTCAGAGACAGAGAGACAGAGAAGTCAGGTTCAGCGAGAAAATATACGGTGAGAGTCGTCAGGTAGGAAGTCAGGAGAGAGAGAGTCAGGTCACGTTGACGCCTGCCCGGGACACAGGCGTCTCGGCGCCTGTGTTACGAGCGGGCGTCGTCTAAACTGCCACTGGAAACTACTGCCTGCACTCACTCCCTACGTATCGGAGTTACTACGTCGTCATCAAATGAGTTTGCAACAGTAGCAGCAGCAACAACGTCAAACACAGTCACAATTCACAACTGTCGCGCACAGTGTTCGAAACATGATTTTCATGCCGGTTTCGTGCCGGTGGTGGTGCTCAGCTGGCGCCCACCCGACCACATGTTGACAGTGTTTGTTTTTGTTTTGCGCGGCGTCAGCTGGCGCCAACATTTGAATTGTTTACGGGCGTCACGTTTTTCTTTTTCGAAATGCCTCGCTATTTTAAATTGTGAATGCTCATATTTACTCCATTGGACAAAGCAACAGAGGTGCGAGGTTTCTATTCTATTCAATGCAATATATATATATATATAGGTATATATATATAAAGTTTTCGGGCTGACCCTCAGCCAAGATTTAACGTCCACGGGACTGCTTTTTCGCATTACTTCATAGACGGACCCATATAAATACAAATGTGCAACGGTGGGGCTCGAACCCGCGCACTTATGTGTCTCCTCCGGTTGCGAGGCGCAGACGAATGCACCACGCCACCGGGCTCGACATATATATATATATATATATATATAAGAAGCCTCAGATGCTCCCGGATAAGGCAGCGCTATGAAAGTAGCGCCAATTGCATCATACGGGATCCAGCTGGTGCGGGCAAAACTAAGCCCGGTCCAACTTGGACGTTTTGCTGTGCACGGTTTTCACCATCCCCTATGTCAGAAAGACGCTTATCATGAACCTTGTGACACAGGTGTTTGTAAATATTGTTATGGTATATGTGTGAGATATCATGGCAGTGAATACAATGCAGTCTCCTCGCTAGCAAGACTGACACTGGGCGATTTTTAATTTTAATATCATTACGAGGCTGTAGTGATATTTATCACACTATTGTAAATTGTACCCAATCTGGTATGGAAATAACTCATATATATATATATAATTTCCAAATTCTAGTATTTAATATTAAATATAGGTCAAACAATATATGTTTATATATATATATGAGTTTTATCATTCCTTGAAATTGTATGAGATGTGCTCGCTGTGCAGTATGTCACACAGCGTATTCTTGGCTTCGTATACTATTATATTGTGACCATGGTATCACTACATGTATGTTTTACAAGCATCCGCGTCTGTAGTGCATTTATACTATTATTGGGTCAGCGCAATGGATATATTTATATATATATATATATATATAAATATTTATATAAATATATATATATATATATATATATGCGACAACAAGGCTAGACACAACACAACAGCATCATATCATTGACTACGATGTTGATATAAGAGGGCGCCAGTAAGACGAGACACGACAACCGACCGAACACATCGTCGTCCAACGTGAACTCAGACGACCAAGACACCGTCCACGGCCACAACGTCGCCATCATCATCTTCATCATCATCTTCATCATCGACAACAACAACAACAACAATACCGACATAGGTCAGCTCAGCCACAGGCTTTCGGAAAATTCAGCGGCGAATCGGCCAACTTTTGTTGTGCTCCCGAGGAAACGCCATATGCTAACTACATCGCAACGCACGTTCACCACCACTACCACCTGCCTGCATGTCGCACCACAACCACAACATCCTCATCGTGCGGCAGGCAGCGCGCATAATTCGCGCGCGTCACGGAGAGTTACGCTGAAAAGAACGTCATAGACACTTTCGCTTCACATCGTCATCATCAGACCTACGTCCCCCCGTCTCACGGCAGCATCCAACACCCGAGACAACCCAGCGCACGCTAGAACAATACGCGCCCGAATCGACGACCAATCAACGAGAAGGACGACCGGTGACGCACTCGAGACGACCGAATAATCCAATAAATGCGTCGATTAACCGGTCTGCCGATACAAGAACAAAAAAACAACAGAACCAATCCAATTTCGACCAAATCGACCAATCGAGCGGCGTCTGACATTATTTTGGTACCAGATCGCCGCGGCATCTCTTTAGCAGACCGAGAAGCGACGGGTTAACGGCCATCACCTTTGGGGCTACGCACACGACATACTTTTCTGCGTGTTCTCGTTCAGCTCTACTAGGTCTCGTGCTAAGTCGACGTCCCCAGTTAACTTAGTGTAACAACATTGTTTCTATAAATATATATATATATATATATATATATATATATTTATATATAAGGTTTCCCAGAAGTCGTCCAACGAAGTTTGGGGCCTAGTACAACTCGGCGAAAAAATCATTTTTCCAATAGAACAAGGGGCGGAAATGTCTTATTTTGGAGTGAGAGCGAAATAACCAAATGTGGTTGTACCAAGCTTTTTATTCTAAAATATCTCATTCATTAAATCTGCGACTGCGAGAGTCTCAGTCATCCTATCGACAAACCAATCATACCTGCGCGTTTGGAAGAAAATGTTGCATCTGTTGAATTTTGCATTCTACGTTAGCGCAAAGCAGAACAAATGTTGTATTGAGGATACTTCTCAAGAAATTAAATTCTTTGCAATGCTTATATTTTGGCTTTCACGCTCGATTACCCATTTTTGATTACAAATGTTGTTATTCGAAAAAAATATTTTTTCGCCGATCCCCAGCCGAATTCTGGGAGACCCTATATATATATATATATATATATATATATATATATATATATATGTATATATATATATATATATATATATATATATATATATATGTATATATATATATATATATATATATATATAAATAGATTAACCAATGAAAACCAAATCATTAAGCCAATAAATGGCTATGATGTCACTTCACTACCCCGCACAACAGTTATTGATATCAGTAGTGCCCGCTGATAACAATATAATATCAAAGAAAAAGTACGGTAATGCTGTGGGCCCTAAAATCACGGAACCAAACTGTAGGATAGCAGTGACCGTTAAGCAGCGCGGGCATAGGCAGCGTCGGTTGGCGGCAATGCCGAAGCAAGCTAAATACATGGCGCCAAATAGAAGATGCCGCCACCCTGCTAACGAAGACGCGGGAACTCACTAAATGCGCGTGCAATCTGTGAGTATATAAGGAGGCATGAGAACAAATGAGTCAGCAGTCATTGGCGCGAGCCAGGCAGAGTACAGTGTTGCTTGAGCGAGAGAATGGCGAACTCGTAACGGTCGCCGGCCGGTCATGGCGGTGGTGGACACTACACAAACCTGACCAGCTAAACTTCAAGAACGCAGACCAGTATTGTTCTACGAACGTGGACATTTGAAGACAGAATAACTTTGTTTTAAGATTAGTAAAAATGTTCTATAGGTGTCATGGACAACAACAAGCTCAATGCACATTTCTGACCACATACTGAAGATGTGAATGTCAAGTCCCGCCTGTACCCGACTGAAACCTTCTCAGTTTGGGTGCGCCATAAAGAGCACCCTAATCACTAAGGAGCGAATAATGTAATACACTACAAACAAAATGTAGAAACGCAGCGTATCGGTAGAATAAGATTTATTGCGGATGGCACATTACGAATAATGGTATTATGCACACTTCATTCAGCACGACAGTTCGGAGAGAGTATACCACAAAAATTATGCTGAGCACTACACGAGGCCCATTAATGTATCGGTTGTACATATGTTCCCTTCTTGACGTTTGCGTCACGCCGACATACCGCATCTTATCAAGCTGCACACTAGGCATAGTAGCATACAGGAGGTTACACTCCGACGTTGAGTGAGACACACTCGATAAGCGTGACTACCGAGCTAAATCGTTTGACCTAACTCTATCCTGCTCAAAAAGCATGGTCGTGCACGTAACCTGCAGGGAACTTAGCCATCATTAGTGCACGTAGCTTACAATCAAGCCACACGGTTATGGATTTAGGCCTAGTAACTTCGCCAGATCTTTAACTCCAAGTACAAATGACCTAAGTACTTCACCAAGGAAGCGTGCAAACAGTGTTCCATGAACAGCCTTAAACTGTTCGGTGTGTGGAATGCCACACGTGCGTAACCCTTGCTACATCCTATACGAAACTGTCCTAGTATCAGTGATTCATAAATGACCGAAATCTGCGAGGTAGAACCTAAGCAAGTCTGCCGCCGGCGCTGCAAGTAAACAATTAGTCATAGGGTATTTACGGTCGACACAACCGGTCTTGTGAGATACAATTCGTGAGCGTGTGCAACAGTTTCACAGGACGAGATTTTGAGGTTGGATGAAGAGATCTGGTCATATAGGATTCAAGGAGGAACACAAGTGTTTTCGACTTACATACATATATGATGAAGTTTAAAGGGTCACTATGAAAACGGTCATTAACACGTGCAATGGAAAGATCGGCGAATCTCCCATAATCTGTACGAATGGAGCTACATATTTAGTGATAAATCAAAATTACCGACACCGCAGATACAGCCACTAGACACGTTGTCTTCACCTCGAAGCTAATGGGGTCTACCCTTAGCCTTCTGACACATATGTCTCGGGTACAGTAAACTTGTTCATTTAGAAGAAACGTTAAGGCATCTTCTCGCAGCATAGGTGAGTGACATCTCACGACGGACTCGGTAAACTAGCAACGGTAAACTATGGAACGAGCTCTCGCAGGACCTCCGAAATACGGAGCGGGTCGGTGTTTTTAGAAGACGTGTAACGATGGAACTAAATGCTGAAAACAATTGTTCTTAGTTTTTAAATCAGTACAATGTCGACATTGTGCAAGATTAGATTATATAGGTTTGTGTGTATATAATATTGTGATTACACTTGACAGATGCAGGTGATCCAACGATAGGTATTTTTATTGAAATATGATTTTGACATAAATTGTGACAGATTGCCTGTAAAAGAGCATGTCAATAAAACAACCTGATGATGATGATGATGATGATAGCAAACAATTCTTCTTTCTTCTTATGAGGTCTCGAAGCGGCCTAGTAACCTACACACGAACGCCCGTTAGATCTTCTATCGACGGCATTACGCAGGTGTCATTTCCTTGGAACTCGGATGTTCTAGTGTGCGACGAGGCTGGCACAATCTTCATAGTAGCCTTCTTATATTTTTCGACGTCGCTTCCTAGTGCACTGATAGTAAGGCACTCGGTGGTCCGAGACACGGTTCCGCAGCAACGCTGCATAGCAAGCACGATTGGTTTGCTATCACAGCACAATCAAGCGATGCTTTTCTTTTAGTACATTTGTCCTTGGCACTCGACCGGAAATGCAGTGCGCTTGTAGTGGTAAAAAAAATATATGACTTAATGGTTCATGAGAGACACGCGCTTAGACAAAACAAACACAATATCAACCGAGTGTACATACGTGGCCTACAATGCATGTAAAACGATGACAAACAGCGTTATTCTTTATATGTTCGATAAATTACGGTTGTTTATGTCAAATTCAAGTACGAGAAAGCCCTTGCTTAAATTAACTGCAGTTTGTAAGCAGATATCGTTCAAGCCTCGTTCTAAAGCTTCCTCATCCTCGCCTGCCCACAGCAACAAGGAGGTAACTTCACACATTTTGAATCTGGGCTTTACTTAAGACTTAAACATAAAACGCGTTCAATTATGTCATATTATTAGGCATCACATTAAATCCTACATTGTTGTTGCTAAATTCAACGGACTCGTGGTTGTGACTAAATGACAGAATATAAATCATTACAGCATATAATATAGAATTTATTTATTACTATAATTGTCATGATTATATATACATATTTTAAGTGTGCATATCTCGCAATCACAGTAAATCACAGGGTGGACCATTCGTTGATCTCTTCACGCCCACATGTCGCGCGCCTGCATCGGCAGTTCGTCCGCGAGCCCCTGCAGGTCCCGCAGCGCCTGTAACGCCATTTGAATACGAGCCTTCACCTCGGCACACTGTTCACCTAAAAGCAGCAACCCAGATCAATACAGCAGCAAAAAGAGAGACCATTTCATGTTTTTAGAAAGGATCATGACTAACAGGGCGGTGGAGTCTACATCCTCACCCAAAGTGACCTGGTATGTTCAGAGGTTATTATGCCTATGTATTGTAATTCCGAGTTTGTGGCGTGTGATGCCCTTAAGTGACCGCAGTCCGGCTTATAACAACTTAATTTTCGCCTACTGGCACACATGACACCGTAAGAGCTAAAATTGATATTTAAACAAAATGCTATTATTACAAAAGGTATGCGACCATACAACTATACTAACCACGCACTTAAATCAGCCAGGCATAAATTGGGAGACTCTCAGCGTTTCACGACCCTCAGACGATAATACAATACAAAAGAAGCCGTATACGATAAGCAAATTGTTCTTTGATGATCAATACTTGCTTGTCAGCTTTTTGAAATATAGCCAAATTACACTTTCTAACAGTTTACAAGCTATTGCGGAGAACGAAATCGGTCGCTTATTCTTGAGGTCTAACTTATTTCTCCGCTTGTGTATTGGGCGTCCGAAAAATCTCCGGTACCATCGAATATTCAAGCGATCGGCGAACTAACAAGCTTAAGATGTGACATACCGACAGTAATTACGACGCCAATATATCAAAACGCTGACAAGCAAGTATTGATCACCAAAGAACAATTTGCTTGTCGTCCGGGTATAAGCTGCACACTCCAACTCTTGACAGTTCCACTAAGCAGCACATGTTCATGCATCAAGGTGTTGAAACTGTAACACACACCCGAGATGCTGCCTAAATTTGGAGCAGACACTAAAAGAGTTGCATGAATTACATGAATTACGTGTTAATGATGGCCTATTTGAGAAGGATAAAGCCGCCTCCCGTTGCCCTCAAAAAACCAAAATCGGACCCGTATGTTCATCTTTGCATCAATTTGCGATCTATCCGGATGATGTTAAACAGATATGCGGACTCATCCAAAGACTGCAGAAAACTGCAGGATTGGGTAAATGAGTTTTACAGGTGGTCCGTCTCGCTTGATCTACAACTGCCAGTGGAAAAGTGCGTTGGGCTTTACTTCGGATACTAAAATCCACCATACAAGTACGCCATCGATGGCCATCGTCTTGCTTCGAAAAACATATGATTAAAGACCATGGTGTAATGACGCCTGTTAATATGAAGTACACAGAACACGTAGCAGGCATCTTTTTAAAGGCAACACAGAGGGAAAATTGGATCACAAGCTCTTTCATACTTAACCATCCGCACATATACACAAACACGATTTACGTCCAGCTTCCCAACATATTTGAGAGATTGCCGAAAATTGATGTTAACAGACTAAACATCTCCTTGAATAAAGCGTATATATATATATATATATATATATATATATATATATATATATATATATATATATATCATTTTGACGTTAAGGAACAAAGCAAGCTTTCATTTTACCACCGGCGAGAACAACACAAAGTAAAACTGTATATATCTATATATATATATAAGGCGAGAACTGCCGAGTGTGCAAACGTATTGTAAATGATTTATAAATCATCACAATAATTTCTATATATATATATATATATATATATACGTATCGCATAAAGCGCAAAGCAGCAAGTTCTTTTGCGGGCGGAAACAGCGTAGAGCAAAACCATTACGCAGACTCAGTACGCTTAGCGAGCCCGTTTGGTTAACTGCTCTTTCCCGGTCAAAGCCCAACCAAGAAGCCACTTACTCATGTGATCGATGCGGCGTTTCAAGATCTCCTGCTTCTTACCGATGAAATCCAGCGCTTCGGTATGCGTTAGCTCGACAAAGATGCCCATCCCAAGAAGGACGAAGATCTTCGTTGCGTCCGGCACCTCAGCTTGGCAGAAGAAGTTACAGCCGATGTCTACCTGCGATATCGAAGTTTTATATATATATAAACTAAGTACAAATATGGCATGACAAGAGGTACTCTTACCAACACTTATTTTGTGTCGGGTAAAGTTGCATCCTACGCCTTCGTAAACTTGCGGTTGATGTGCAATCTGTGATGTTATATATAAATGTACACGGACTCTCAACCTCACGAACTATGCGACCATAATGTCGTAATACACATGAAACATAAACAAAACTCACTTCAAAAAACAAAAAATGTATATATATATATATATATATATATATATATATATATATATATATATATATATCAATTAGATAATAATTTCAGCGTAAATTGCCTACATTTTTACACTGTCTATTCCAATTCAAAAGCCTCTGCTATAAACTATCATCTACATCTGTCTAAAACTCGTTACATGTTTCGACAGTACATGAAACGCAAATTTCCGAACTCAAACATTTTATCGAACGTGCGCGCTTATATCACCGCACAGAATTGCATACCTGTAACCCTACAACTTGATCAGCCACAAAAATAAATCCCTTCTTTTTGACCAAGGCACCTCACAGAATGAACGCACAAACACTGGAGGAACAACGTCGAGGACTCTTGAAGAAAAGTGCCAACTTCTCTTTGTTGTCTCTACCTGAGTTCGAATGCGCGCGTCCTTTTTGCAGTCCTCTTGAAGGCGTTCGACTGCCGTCTTCAGCTGAAGATACTCGCCGGCTTGTTCGCACAGCTTATTGCGCTCGATTTCGAGTCGCCGCAAATGCTCTCGCAAGACGTCGTTAATAAAATGCTCGAACTTCACCACCCGGCTATCTAAAGACGTCATCGTATCTGCGGAAGCGTGTAGTTGGAACAATTTATTTGCGGGCAAAAGTTACAGTCGACTCAATTTACATGCTGGACGGCTAAAGATAAAGTCTGCCTGTCAAGGATGAAGGCTGTCAACATGTTATATAATGAGAGTATGTAACATGGATGAATACCAATGTTTAGTATAAATCTACGTCGTCAGGGAACTCTTCACTCTTCCCGTCGTTACGAAACGGCTGTTCTCGCACACCCAGTTCGAACGCGCCTCCGTTCCCGCCACCGTTTGTACTGCATAGTATGATTTATTCTCATACACCAGAAATTAACCGTAACAATAATAATCATCGTCATCATTCTCGTTTTTTGGGTGATCTTTGCTGTTTGTTGTTGTTGTGATTACTGTTTTGCTTAGCAGCGCTAGTTTGGCTAACAGTCAAGCGCGCTTTCCGTTGTAGAAACTACGTTCAAACATGCAACTCTATACCTATATATGTATGTATAACGTCTGGTTGTTCATGTTCAATACTAACGAGCCGCAAAAAGTGCACTCAAAAAATATCTGTCCATATGTATTTACTGTGATCAGTGCTCGCTTGAATGAGGACGCGCAGTCGTTGCCCGACGGCAGACGACGTCTGCACACGCCGTAGCAGACGACATCCGCATACGCCGTAGCAGACGACGTCCGCGTACGCCGTAGCAGACGACAGCGGCATCACGGTGAGTGGCTGTGGGTATCGTCATTGCCACAACAGCATCGATTCAAAACAACAACAACCGCAGTAGCAGCAGCACGTTGTCGCGTCGCCGGTGGCTGTGCGGTTGGTGGTAGACGGCGATAGATACAGAAAGAGATCCGTAGCAGACCAATCTGGCAATCTGCCGTCCCAAAAGCAGAGGAGGAAGCCGACGGACGGGCCGAACGAACATATTGATTGACACTGTGGCGTGGTGGTTCGCAGTAAAGTTCGCCGACACGGTAAGAAGTGCTGCTGGTGGTGGTGGTGGTGGTTGTTGTTTCGTCAGGTCGACGTGATTTGTGGCGGCGCGGTTCGGGCGCATCTTTGATCGAGATCAACGGGCATGCCATCGTGATATTCGCCGTCGTTCGTGCGTCGTGGGTCGCTGGCTGGATTCCCGTTGTTGTTACTGTAGACGTTGTGTGTTTGTCGTCGCTGCCGTCGTCGTCGTCGCCGCATTGTCGTCGTGAAGCATCGAACGTTTCGGCTTGCCGTGCTTTTCCGTCATCGCCGTGTGATACTCGGCTACCGTCATCGCTGCTGTTGTTTTGAGTTCCGCTTCACCAACCGTTAGTGGCCAACTACCTGAGAAGACGCAATGAGCAAGGCATCGTGGGCCGATCGGGTCGAGTTCGAACAAGATGGCTTCCCGCCGCCCAGCGAGCGGATCGACGGTGATCTCAAGATTATCACCGACTACAAGGAAGTGGTGCGTTGCCGGTCTCGGTGTATCTCGTTGCTGATATCTTGTGTTTCGGTTGTTGTTGTGGTTGTGGTTGTTGTTGTTGTTGTTGTTGTTGCTGCTGCTGGTCAACTGTCACAATGCGAGATCGCATTGTGACAGTCAAGCTGCCTTATCTACACATTAGACGAATTTGCCGCACATGGGTGTCTGACAGCTATTGCTGCAGCATGTGCAGTTATACTCAATGTCTGGTGACACCCTTTCCCCGCCCTCATTGAATTGCAATAATTACCGGTGTTGCTCTGGATGCTCTACGAAATTGTAGCCATATATATATATATATAGCCACAATTTATTTTCGTCACAAACAGTCACAATCAAATAACAACCGACAATATATATATATATATATATATATATTGTCGGCGGCTCGTAAGGTTGGCCTGATTGGTGATTTTGATGACGTAAGTACTCCGCTCGGCCCCGACGATGCATTGAATATGTGCCGAGGAGTTGTTGTTCTACAGTTCTTCCTAAAACAATACAATAAGTCATAATACGAGAAACGTTTATTATTAGTACTAAATATTTAAGAAGACGTATGCGCAAACTTTTGTTTTTAAATTTTTGTGAAGAATTTTAAGGTTTTCTTATATTGGTAGGTGTATTGCTCTGGCCAATTGGCAAACATTTACGGCCGACTGATGCTGAACTGATTAATTCAGTTTAATGTCCAAAATCGTTTGTGGTATTCCTCGTCGTCACGATTGTCGACCGCATTCTAAACTTATTATCACATGGCCCTACACTTCTATATTAATTGCACGTTAATTACTCGCTTGAGAAAGGATTGACTGATTTACAATTTGCTGAGAAATGCATAGCATTAGAACCCAGTGAGAGATAAATAACCATTATTTTATATATATATATATATATATATATATATAAATATATATTTACATATATTTGAAGACTAAATTGGACTGGAATTGCCTTGTGTAGGAGGGCAAGAAGTACAAGGTCGTCCGCACATATAAAACGGAAAAGAAACAGGTGAGCAAAGCGGTGGCACACCGAAAGAGCCTTCCGAAATTTGGTGACTCGAAAAACGATCCTGTCGGGCCAAATCCCGCGACGACGATGGTCGCCGAAGAGATCTTCATGCAGTTCATCACACTCAAGGTAGGCAAGCTTTTGTCTCGAGGCTTCTAGTGACTAGTCTAGTGTAACAGGAAAGCATACGATTCGTGCATGAATGTTTCTGCTGTCTACCATGAATAAAATGCATACTTGACAGGGAGGTAATACTATATAAATTAGGCATACAAAATTCAGCAAAAAGAGCTTAATTGCATTAAGCTTTGCATTTGCTTGGTTTTTGCCCAACTACAAGAGGCTTTGAGAGTATTATTTTTCATTCATTCATGTTGGTGTTGTTGTTGTTCTGTTCATGTCCGAACGGCGTTTTAGGGGGGTGTCGAGGAGCAGCAGGAGACCGAAGAGGATCTTCAGCAGCAGGCCAAGCAACAGCTCAAGTCGATCCAGTGCCGTATCTGCAAGGAGGACCACTGGACAACACAGTGTCCCTACAAGGATCGCATGCCCTCGGGCACAGCTCAGCTCGACGATGGCAGCCGTGCTGCCGCCGCTGCCGCGAACGCCGCCTCGAAAGGAATGGACTTTTCGAAATCGGATCGGTACGTTGAACGAGCGATTCGTAATACGCCATGTCGCCTTTCCCTCCGGGCCGATAGAGACCCTGTCGAAAGGTTCCCAGGGTTTCCCGTCTGTCCGTGCTCTGTCCATCCACGGCTAGATGGCTATGGCAAACGCCTATTCGTTTTTGGTGTAAAAGTCGCCGATATTGTTATTTTGGTCGAGTAAATCGCCGGTTATCTATACCGTGGATGGCTATTACTACAACTGCTACTCATAGTAGTAGTAGTAGTAGTCGTAATAATTCTAGTTTCAACGTAATAGTGATCACTAATGCACGCACCGTTTATGAACAAGTAATCGTTGCTAGTCGTGTGTTTCAAAACGTTGTTTCTCTAGACATCTAGAAGTGTGGATGTCTTTGAAAGTAATGGATGACCCGGTTCGGTGCCGTGCACTTTATTCTCCGGAGCCGCAAACTCCCTTCCAAGAGACTTCACACTGATCAATACGTACCCCCACAATGCTTACGCGAAACAGCGGCTGCCGCAGGGGACCTCAGATCGTGTTGCTAGACACGAAGGATAAGTATTAGCGAGTCCGGCATAAACATTTACGGAGGATTTCAATTCTATATTATCACTCGTTCCCTACGGGCTTGGAATTACAACGAGGTGCATCTTCAATGCACCGAAGCTCGGAAATGTCGAGATACCTAGGGTCTCTCCAACATTCTTTGTGGCCGCCGACTCCCAGCGGTATGGTCCTATCATCAGTTCCCAATGAGCATCACTCAATGAAAATTTGGTCAACAAGAGGGATTGAACCGGTGACACTAGTAGATGTCAATTATGACTAGCGAACTGGCCTCCTAGATCTCGCCGCCACCCGGTAACTTATCCTGTTGGCCCTATGTGTTGACAGGGTTTCTTTGCTGTTGTGCTCTTGTTTATTTTAGCACAAACAGGAAAATATGATCCTTACTTCAGACCAGAAACGCCAAGTGAATTGTCTTTTTGCCCTTTTGACATAAACCTTGATCAGGGTAGTTTCTTCGCCTGATGGATGTCGAATGCCAACAGATAATACAGAAATAACAATCGTTATAACGAATGACAACAGATCATGTAGAAAAAATAGTCGTCCGCTTATACTCTATCGGCGTCACAGCCAAAATTGCTATATATGGTTGAAAAATACTGGTTTGGCTCATCGGTGTCTTTATTTGCGGTGACCAATCCAGCCAGGTCGAGCGTGTAAACATTTCACATCAAGAAATGCCGTAGCAGTAACAACCATTATTTGACTATTAACATATTAAACATTAAATAAACTTATCGTACTCTGAAAAAAAATTCACATCAACGAACCCATTTCAGGTATATCGCGCCCTCGCTGCGTGACGGAGTCACTCCACGACGTGGCGAGTCTATGGGCAACCCTCGACAGGGTCGCGACGACAACACCGTGCGTGTCACAAACCTCTCGGAAGACATCCGGGATCGAGACATTCAGGAGCTGTTCTCTCCGTTTGGACAAATTCAACGTGTATACCTGGCGAAGGACAAGGTCACGAACAATTCGAAGGGTTTCGCCTTTGTGTCGTTCCACCGAAAAGAGTCCGCCCTCAACGCCATCATGCATCTAAACGGCCACGGTTATGATAATCTCATTCTCGCGGTCGAAATGGCCAACAAGCCGAACAACTAGACGGACGCTTTGAGCTGAGGATAGGCATACCTCGCAGGCGGCGCCTGTGACATCGAACAGCCGGAAGAGTCGGCAGTCCCTCACGCTGGGAGAATACGATGATACACGTGAAGTCGTGCAGCCCAAAAGCCACCATAATAAAAATAATCATAACAGCAGCAACAGCAAAAGCAGCAACCTGGAAACATTGGCATTGTTGAGGTGTTAGTGGATGCGTGCCACGTGGTCGCTGTCAATAGCTTCAGCATTGTCAACAATAAATAGTCCACGATGGCAACAATACGAAGAAATAAATTTCTCTACCATTAGCTTCTGTATTCGTTTTAACTTGTCCTGTTGCATTACATTCGTTTGGCATACACATGTATTCTGACCCTCGGACGCGCGTGCGTGTCCAGCCCGCCTTCATAGCCATGTCGTCCTGACCTAACAGTCGGCGAATTCGTATGCGCATTGACTATTTGTCACGAGAGAGAGAGGGATAGGCGAAACTTATATTGCCACTCAAAGGTGTCGCTGTCCCCTACGCAAGCTCGAGTCGCTCTTAATGCTAGACTTAAATTGGGACAGAATAAAAACGTTTACTGAACAAGATTTCCCATACATTAGGCTTATAACCTTTTTCGGGAATTTCGTTTCTCGTTTTTTTTCAAAATATGTTTCAAAATAAAGTTTACGCTATCTCTCGGAGCCTAATTTAAGATTAACGCCTGCGTTATTTTGTACTGCTAGACAAAATACGGTTACCACGTAGAGGCAATCAGGGTGGGCTCGTAGATACAAGTGGTTTTCACAGCATTGCCGACAGCACACTGGAACCTTCCAAGTTTCTGATTTTAAAAATGTTCAGTTAAAAACCAGGATTAACCATGTCCACTAGGAAATAATCGTCCAATGCCTGCCACATTTGTATTTTCCTTGCAAGTTTTCCTCTAAAAGCCATAACCACCACCAGTTTTATATTTTGCTTAGGATATAACTTTTTTAACTCCTACTAATAGGCATTGGAAAATGTTGTGCAATACAATATTCACTGCTTAGTAACAAAGCGTCTTGAACCTAAATCTTCTCTAGCTGTCAGCTGTTTCCCAGTAAACGTGATTTGGGTCCTATTGTGATTCATTGTGTTCAACGTATTCAATATAGAATATATATAGACATGCTCAATATGGGTGAATTAAATGCGATGATCACTAGATACGACGAATTCATGTTACCCAATGAGTGTGTGATTATATTCGTAACAGTAATGCTACTAAAAAAAGTACACGTTTATTCATATTGCAATAGACATCCCAGGGCCCATCTGTAAGGAAACGAGTTAGTCCTCAAAGATTTGTTTCAACGCATGATCAATATAAAACGCAACAGATTACAGGAATTCGACGCGGAGATGTGTTGCAGAGACAGACGCTGCCGCTGACTGTCAATAGGGGAAACGCGCCTCCATAGCGGGTGCCGTCTTGCTCTTATGCAGGTGTTCCCTTGTAAATCGATGTTTTGCTAGCTCTGTTGTAGGAATTTAATTCTTCTGAGCATTGCGACGCGGGAGCTGCTTGTAGGCTAGACCTGAATCATGAAGATCCGGACCTGTATCTCCATACGCAGTGCATATTCCTATTTTAGTCCTACCCACAGAGGCGCTTTAAATTCAGGTCGTATGAATCTGCTTGCATTATAAGGGGGAGTGTGACCAAAATTATTCGGTTGTTTCTTCTCGACGTTGGGTGAACTGCCTGAGGAAGACCTCACAGTTTAATGTACTCCTCGCTAAATCTCACCTTTCTCTAATCGGAACACTAAATTGTAGTCTATCGCAAATTGATCAGTACCTCGCTGAACGACGTCCTGATTCCCCACAGGTTCGAGCAGAATATGCAGTACCTTATGTGCGACTTTTTACGGCTACTCCGACTTGATGATGTGAAACCGCCGGAAGAACGTTTCTTTTACCTATAGCCTATATAGGTAGATATATCTTCGCAGATCGATCTGCAATCTACTGCCGCAAATCGATCTGCAATCTACTGCTGCGAATCGATCTGCAATCTACTGCCGCAAATCGATCTGCAATCTACTGCCGCAAATCGATCTGCAATCTAATTTAAGAGTGAGAACCGCGCAGTAGAATATGGGTAGAGAACATCATCGAGCTGCTGATCTGGCCTCAGGAAACCGGGATATTATTATTGAAATTAAGGAAGTGGCCCGGAAAACATGTATGAGCCAATTCACACGCAACCCGTATATAGTAAGAGAGAAGGACATTGAGCGGAGAGGAGAAAAGCCTTCTGGCAACAGGGACTACTCGGGCGAGCCTCCTCCTAACACTGTACAGAGCCGCCCTGGCCCGGTTAAAAGCACCAAAAGCCAAACGCAAGACAACGGCACGAAATAAGCCTAACAACTCGGTGGAGGCTCGTTCACAAGGTCATGCGTAAGATTTCCGTTTCCGTGGCTTCCGCGAAAGAGTCTGCTGGAGGTCGTGGTGGTATCTGAGACCTGCCAACGGTGACCAAGTTCAAGCACCTTGCTGACGCGTTACTTAAGAGACGGGCTTTCCGAATGAAGGAAACGTGTCTTATTCTTATTCCCAAAACCGGGGGGTAGACGAGACGCACTATCACCGCTGTAACAAAAACAACACGATAAGCAAGATGGTGGTCTTCGTAGAAAATATAATAGTACAATGTCTTAACGAAAAATTATCAATCAATCTACTTGGGCGTTTAATACGACCATCTTGAAGGGTCGGCTCATAACAGAAACTCTACAACGGGTACTACAAGAAGCGAAGGAGAAAACTACAAGTTGGTGGTGATAATGGATGCTCTGTAAATCAATGGCGTTTTAGCGCATGTTTAGAGAATCATCTCGACCTACCTCGAGAGCAGGAGTCTCGAGACGGCAAGCCCAGGAAACGAAATCGTCGCCGGCGTGTCGCAGGGCTCTATTCTGAGCCCGGTGCTTCAGAACATAGCTTACGGCAAGTTCCTAGAAATAGGGGCCTTACTTGTGAACGTAAATTTTGACCTACGCAAAGATCTGGCTTTCATAGTGTTCGACACCGGGCGGAGAAGTCAGCATCCTAGTGGAAGGTCACCGATCTTAAATCAAAATGGAAGTAGAGTACCTAGAGATCGTAATTCTGTTCATGACATGGGCACAGGGTTACGAAATCGTCACACCGAGATACGTAGCCAGGAAGGTTCAACGGGTCTCTCTCAATATATGGCTAGAATCTTGCCGAGGAGGGGAGGCGTCCAAACAGATGCTGCCTGCGGCGGTGATGTATTCCGCTGCACAACGTTGCATGCAACCCCGCACCTGAAACGGAATGACTCTGCGACTAACTTTGAATGGCGCGAATTTCGGATGGCACAAAGGACACCGGCGCTTAAGATAAGCCACGCGTGTAGGACGACTAGGCTCTCTACTAAACCTGCACATGCCTTTATTACTAGATATAAGTAGTAAGAGCATAGAACGCACAACTTATAGGAGAGCATCCCAGACATACTCTGGTGTGGGTAAGGTTCTGGTCTTAGTCTTACGACTACAGGCAAGACAGCGCAACTAGAATGAACAGCGACGGAAGAGACTATAACCAGTCGTGCGGAGAATCATGATACAATCAGTTACCATTAAGCCGCCGAGATTTACAAGTGGATCAGGGTGTGCTCCAGTCGCAACGAGACCAAGTATACCACCGCGTAGATAGCAACTAACAGAACAAAAACCGCAAGAGCTCTGTTTTTTTACTACTTCGCTTCTAACTTCTTATTGTGTAGAGACCCTTCTCAGCGAAAGGTCGCTCTTCGCAGCATTGAATCGATGCACTCATTGGGGAAAACATACTTACATATTACGAGTTATACTTAAAATGCACCAAAATAAAACTGGTACCTCAGAGAAAAGCAAACGTAATGCTCGCTTGTACAAAGCATTTGTGAATACAGGACAGTGACAACACAGCAGTGTAATTGTAAAATGGTTAAAACATATTTATTTTTACATTCGGCTGCAATCTTAGCTATTGTGTTGCGCTTTCGGTGGTTGTCGAGCTGTGCGCGGGTGGCGCTTTGGATACGAGACTTTTTAGTTCTTCTCGAGTCTGGCAGTTCAGCTCAAACATGTCGGCGTTGCTGAGCATATATTCTGCTACCGTTTCGTGACCGATGTTCGAGCTGTACTTGGCACATGCCTGCAACGAGACGAGAAGCACTTCTTCATTAAACTTAATGCCTAGTTAACTAGCTACTCTCAGCAAATATGGCAACATTGCTTGAGCAGCAACCATACCGCTGGCGACAATAACCTGCTGAACCGATTCGGCAATCCAACTAGATCCCAGACAGAGGAGTAAAACTACAGCCGGAATCACATTAGAATTAACCACGGGTACAGAAAAAGTTAAAAACGGTGAAAAGAAAACAATTAGTATTAACCATGGTTACAACAACACAACATAGAATAAAGCGACAAACAATAAAAGTATCTAAGTTTAAAAGCCTAATACCGCATCGTCACTGCAACTGTCCTTATCCTTTTCTTTATTACTAATAGAACAGAAATTCGTTTCTCCTAAGGTCTCGTAGCGCTAGTAGGAATGAAGGGAACCTACACGAAACGTACAAAACTGCTTTGGATACGAATAATAACCCAATATGCACACGCACTAATCGTCGTCGAGATATCCAGCAGGAAGATAGATGACCGGCAACTCTGATAGCAGAAGTCGCCGGTTCTATCTTGGCATGACACATACCACAATGGAGCCGATTTTCCGCAGAATCTTAGTTTGAAAAATCTGGTCTTCACATAGGCTGAACAGCGATAGCGACAACGTAATGCAACCCGTGCCAACGATGACCGCAATTCGAAATAAAATGCAACACTTGCGCTCTAATATATCTAGTGCATTAAAGAACACCGGCAACGCTCCTCCCTGCAGATTCAACCACTAAAAAACAAATTGCATATATGTCAAAAGTATCTACAAGTTCTCCAGAACTTTGCAAATCTCCCTTATCATAAATCCTTCGAGCACACGCTCCCAAATAGCAGCATACAGCGGCAATTGATTCACCGTTGTTTGTTGGTTGTATTCGCAAACGATCATACTGTAATAGTGCTTCGTAATAATGCTAGTGATCCTGGCTGCACCGTCATTTTTGAGTACCCTTATTAATTTCTTACTGTAATATAAAGATAACAAAACGCAACGCTTCCGCTGGCATTGGCATCATTCGTGCTATTCCTAAATCTCAGTAGACGCATAGTCTACCAGTGCCACTTACCAGTGCTTGTGATATAAGTCCCGCCTTGCAAGCTTGCTCCACAAATTCCCGTAGAGGATTGACCTCCGGAAAGCCAAAAATTGACTTTTCCTCCTCGATAAGAGACTTCACGGAAGTCCAGGCTTCGTTCAGCTCACCCCCGTTCAGGAAAGTCTGAATCATGTTGCTTACATTCTGCAAAGAGGTGCACTTTGAGGTCAGATATAACAAAATAGCCTACAAATAAATAAAAAGACACCTTAAAGATTAATATCCGCACCGCAACAATACAAACTATACGTTGTAGCACGAACATAGAATACTTTTCACCGTTTTGGGCCGTAAGGCCTTACTGTTAGTTTAGATACCAACAAATCATAAGTGTATGACAAAACGTGAAGCAACTCAGCTTGGCCAAGCCGGTCATGCAGGAAGCAGAGTATAATCACAGAGCCGCCAAGGAAAAATTGCGTGTGAAAGGGGACGGCTTGAAGTGGTAAAAAGGGGACAAAACCTATTTTGGAGAATTCAAACACATCATTTCGGAGAAACTTGTGTATGTATATATATACATAATAGGAATCCCCTGCAAGTTTGTAAACAAGCAACAATTAAATGACAATTGTCTAGACTAGTATATATGGTGTGTAATCATATGCAGAAAGAGAGCCACCGATTTTATATACGGCCAGTGTTTGGGTTAGTTTGGGACAAGACAGACCAGAGCGCTAAGTTGGAAGACGAAGAATTTTTTCTTTGCTGCTTCGCGAGTTTTATCGATCTGTGCGCGCAGGTCCTTGACGAGGGCGACGAGGCGCTGCTGAGTCTCATTATCCTCGACACTACCGGACGATCGAAACCTCGCAGCAAGCTTCAGCACCGGCGTCACCACTTTCTCGCGTGAACCGTGTCCGAACACAACGATATCTGATCACACGCACAAAACACAACAACAACCCGGTACCGATATTTATATATATTTATATATATATATATATATATATATATATATATATATATATATATATATATATATATATATATATATATATTTATATATATAAATATCAACCGAGCAAGATGGTTTAGTGGCAAAGCCTGTGCCTTGCATTCGGGAGGACTGGGTTCGAGACCCAGACAGGCCACTCTTAAATTGGTTTGCATGGTTTCCAATTTAAACAAGATAAATGCCGGAGTGTATTCAAATTAGCCATGACATGAAAAAAACCGTACACGGGCAATAGCCTTAGAGAAAAAAAAAATATATATATATATATGTATATATAAATATATATATATATATATATATATATATATATATACATATATATATATATATATATATATATATATATATATATATATATATATATATATATTTAGTGAGTCTACTTCTTAGTGGGTCCACCAACGTATTGCATCATCGTGTTTTGCTTGCGTGAGTTTGGTAGTATGTATTTATGCCTCGTGCACAGAGTTATGTTAAACTGAACAAAGTTTGGTCAAATGTCTTCGTCGCGCGTGTACGAAGAGATTCTTGGCTGGGAGAGGGGGGTGTTGATCCCCAGCCAAGATTTAACGCTCGCGGGACTGCTATTCGCATTGTTTCATAGACGGACCCCAATATATACGAATGTGCAACGGTGGGGCTCGAACCCCCGCGCACCTATGTGTGTCCTCCAGTCGCTAGGCGCAGGCGAATGCGAATGCACGCACCACGCCGCCAGCAATAATATGAGCTAACTTGTACCAACCTGACCAAAGCTGCGGCAGGAAGCGAATAGCATCTTCCTGGTCGATCCGCTCAAGGATGCCAACGAGGAGAGAGGTGTCAGGCGTGTGACTGTTGGGAACGTACTTGTAGTAGACCTCCATGAATTTCTCCAGCGGCTCCGTTGCACACAGCAAGTTCAGGAAGTGCCTATAGTACATTAGCTGCGAGAGTCCGTCCCCAGCAAGATGCGGGTTCTGTTCGAATAGCTTGTTAACCTGAATGCACCACCGCCCAACGGAAAGTAAGCGCATACACATAAGCTTTTTCAGCTTCAAAGAAGAACCAATTACGGCTACAGCCTTGGCCTTCGGAGGCTCACTCTCGTCTATAATCTGCTAGTCTGCTTTTTAAAGCAATCCACCTTTCTCAATCGAGCGACTGAGCGCTCTACCCTGCTACACATAGGGTTTGAACTCACACCCACCCCTAGATCATTCCATCGGTGTCTAGATCCTTACGCTGGTAAGAGCGTAAGATCACTAGAATTTTCCGTAAAATAAGTACGTGAGTAAGCTAGCAATGAAGTGTGTCAGTTTAGCAATCACCTACCCGATACGCGAGGTCCTTGTCAAACGTGTGCTCATTGCAATTTGCCATCGCTGCTTCAAAGAACTCGACATCGCGTGGGTCCCGAACAGAATGTGTTTTGCCCTCGATCAACGGCAGAATATCCTCGAGTATATAGCTGAGCTTGCCTTGCACTCGGCAAAAGGTCGTTAGTAGGGTCCCGTACGTCGCCAGACTAGGTTCGACACCTAGCCTTTTCATCTCCACTAAGGTCTTGAGACTGTAGTCTTTATTGCTGAGGATATGTCCAATGCTGAAAGAACGATATTAGCAGCAGCAGCAGAAACATCAACATAATAAACGGTGGGGGTTAAACAAATTCGCGATCGAAGCAGCCACATGGCCTTCGTCGCGCAACGCGCTCTATAGTTTTTTAAACTTTAAATAGCGGGTGTGACCCTCCGTGTTCAGCGAACATTACAACATTACAAAAAGTTATAATGATATCCTAATGATCTTTTCCTTCGAAACTAATGCACGCGTGTGTTACGTGTGAGACTCTCGTTACGGGCCCCTTTACAAACGACGGGGTTGCGGGTCTCTCTTCGCAATCGCGGGTAGCTATCAAACATGCCTCTATTTTTTAGACTGTACTAGTGATGTATATACACCAAAGGGGTGGTAGGGGGGGGGGGGGGGCATACCAGGTCCATGCGAAAAAAAACAGTCAACATTTTGGCCAGTTAACAACAGACGTCCTTCAGTCAACTCTTGATAGTGTTAGATTACAGAGAACAACTTACGGGCAATACGCATGGGCTCTCCGCGTTACCTAGTCTGCCGGAGCTAAACATGAGAAAACGATGAGGAGAATCGTCTATTCAAATCAAGCAATTCCACACAGACAACTTTTCACCAGTTTGCCGCAAGCGCCACAGCGCCGCTTGTCTCTCCTATACTTAATTAAAGACGACAGAACAAATGGCCACGAAGTACCACGAGTTAGATATCAGCAATAAGTGTATGCCCAGTTTTTTTCCCCTGGAGGGTCGCACTACTACCACACGGTGGAAAATCGTCGGAAGTTCCTGAGAACTTCTGATTCAATGCGTTATGGTGGCAGCGTGAGGGGGGGGGGGGGGGGAAGGCAGCTATGACTATAGACGTGCTACGCTGTATTTGTGAAAGTTGTACCGCAGCATAAGTAGCATAAGAGACCAAACAGTTTAACTCAGCATGCAGCAGACGACGAGCCTATGCCCACCGAGTGCCGGAAGCACGTCTGCTCTAAAATCGGCAAGCATACAACATCGTAACAACAGGCCTTTCTTAAGGAGCTAGATCTAAGCTACTGTAAGATTAAGAAGCTCGAGCGTACTGAATCAGCGTTTGCAAATTCCAACGCGTAGAGGCATCGCTAACATACATCATCAATGTCCGACACATAGACACAGCTTGGGAAGGCAGGTTGCTCTCTGTCTACATAACTGGCCACAATGTACGCGAGACCAAAGGCAGACGATTTGGTTCTCACAGAACCAAACAAAGTCACCAAACATGAATCTATTTCGGTTCTATATAAACCAAAGAATAATAATAATAATAATAATGCGAGCCGTTTCAGTGCAAACTGTGTGGGGAGATGGTGGATTCCAGTGGCCTACACCCACTGAGTTGCCCGAAGAGCGCCGGTAGATCGTCCAGACATGCTGAACTAAACGGTGTGATCATAAGGTC
The DNA here is from genome assembly GCA_003439945.1 of Dermanyssus gallinae. Taxonomy (NCBI): domain Eukaryota; kingdom Metazoa; phylum Arthropoda; class Arachnida; order Mesostigmata; family Dermanyssidae; genus Dermanyssus; species Dermanyssus gallinae. Next base: position 70,139 of record QVRM01002501.1, on the reverse strand, counting down.
CCTTAGGAAAGCCGGTATACCATCTACACTTGAGCCGAGAGGTTTAGTGTCCGCTGGCGAAGAAAGACCTGATGGGGTGACCATTGCATTATGGTCTCATGGAAAGTCCCTAGCTTGGGATGCAACGGTTTCGTGCACAACCGCGGCTTCCTATTTACACCACAGCTCTGTTGAGCCGGGGTGGGTAGCAAAGCACGCGGACGCCAGAAAACGGTTTAAATATGCTGGACTGGAAACAAGATATATTTTTGTGCCTATTGCCATGGAGACACTAGGACCAATCAGCAAGGGAACCGAAGCATTTCTCAAAGATTTGAGTAAACGAATTCAGGAGGTCACGAACGACCGAAGAAAGGGTCAATTCTTGAGGCAAGCGTTGTCCTTGGCCGTTTGCAGAGGAAACGCGGCATCTATTTTAGGCGCCATGGAGTGAACTAGATATTTAAAAAAAACTTTGCAATAATACGTTCAGACCTCTCAACTGTAACATCGTTAACCATGTAATAAATAATAATAATAATAATAATAATAATAATGGGGATACTCCGGGAATAAGGAGTGCCACTGACCTAGCTCCTGTCTGCTACGCTGCTTCACTGGTCCAATTTGGTCCGGTAGCAGCCTCGTTAGTGTAGGAGGCAGTCCGATCACAAATAAGATATGAAACCAGTAAAGCACGGGACACTATTAGAACCATAGACTAGGATCCATAGGACTACTAGACCCGGGTCCTTTAGAAAAATATCCCAGCCAACATAACCTAGATGAGCTCAAAAGCAACAAAAGAGCAGAGAGATCTTAGAGGAGCTTGTTTCCCGGAGAGACCGCGCCATATTCTTAGCGGCACAAATTAACTTCAGTGGAGGTTGGCTTAAAGCCTTACCCTCGCCTCAGCTCGGCACCATGCTGGATCCCAACTCTTTTCTCATGATGTCAGCACTTAAAATCGGCGCTCGCGTCTGCGAGCCGTTTCAGTGCAAACTGTGTGGAGAGATGGTAGATTTCAGTGGCCTACACCTACTGAGTTGCCCGAAGAGCGCCGGTAGATCGTCCAGACATGCTGAACTAAACAGTGCGATTAAAAAGGCTCTTAGGAAAGCCGGTATACCATCTACACTTGAACCGAGAGGTTTAGTGTCCGCTGGCGAAGAAAGACCTGATGGGGCGATCATTGCATTATGGTCACATCGGATTCGTATTTACACCACAGCTCAGTTGAGCCGGGCTGGGTGGCAAAACACGTGGACGCCAGAAAACGGGTTAAATACGCTGGACTGGATATATTTTTGTGCCTAGTGCCATGGAAACTCTAGGACCAATCAGCAAGGAAACCGAAGCATTTCTCAAAGATTTAAGTTAGCGAATTCAGGAGGTCATAAGTGACCGAAGAAGGGTCAATTCTTGAGACAAGCGTTGTCCTTGGCCGTTTGCAGAAGAAACGCGGTATCTATTTTAGGCGCCATGGAGTGAAGAAATTATTTAGAGAATTTGCAACAATACGTTCAGTACTCACACCTGTAACATGAACTAATAATAATAATAATAAAAGTAATAATAATAATTATCTGAATGCTTCTACTCATTACCAAGCAAAAGGTAAATTGCAGTCAGTGGTAGATCACAGCAGTAACAATAAGTGCGTTTCTTACCGAGAAAAAAGCCTTAGTACGTTGTTGAATGTGATAATGTTCGGACGCACGCCTTTTTCCTGCATGTCCGTCAGAAGTTCGGTCAGAAGCCTCAGTCGGGCGTCAAAACCTTCACGCACTGTGTATATGCACGGGATCAAATAGTTGTAGACATGCACACTCGGAACCAACCCGTTCTGGCTCATCTCGTTGTACAGCGCAAACGCCTTTTCTCCTTCAAAATGCTGAATAACACACACACACAAAGTCATTAAAGTCAAAGTGTATTTATTAGTGGTGCGCTTTGTCGTGTTGAAAAAATCCGCATGTGTCTAAATTCATATGACTCGTGGAAAAAATCCAGGGGGAAATCATTGATAGCACACCCACCTTGGCCATGCCCTGAACCAGTGTTGAGTAGGCCTCGGCGTCTTTGTCCTTTATCATCCCGAAAAGCTGCTCGGCCAATCCTCCATCCTTCCACACTTTGCGTTTGAGGGTCTTAGGCTGGCGTAACCACCGTTCCTCGATCAAATCTTCGCTAAGCTGGTCCGTGCCGTTATAGAAAGCCGTCAGGTGCAGCAGCAATCGCAGCGTTTTCTGAGATATTTCCAACCCTGATGTATTATGATCAACAACAATTTTACGTCACCTCAGATTAGCATTTTATTACTCTTGCTCGACTATTGACCGACGAAAAGAATAGAATGAAATGCACCAAAATATCTCCTGTTAAAACTCTGTGTTCCCTGTGTTTTGTACGAGTTTGGTACTCTGCTGATTGTGGACTCGGCGGACAATAATAGACGTATGGCATGAGCTTATTATGAAATCCGCCACTGTCATCACAATGTCGCGATGCGCTGCTGATTAGCTATCGATGAGCACAACGCAAAAAAACCCTCATCGCAAAGGCATCACCTCTTGTCAAAAGACCGTCCCTTACTGCGTTCACCTCGTTCACGCATACACATATATAAGTCAATTTTTTTTAAATTATATATATATATATATATATATATATATATATTTAACCCCCCTTTTGAAATCCCGAGGCCTTGAAATGAATACTAATAAAAGCTTTACTATATCCCACCTATTTAATAGGAAGGAAGGTAAAGGTTTTATTAATATCGTACCAGAATTTAACGTTGGACATCGGTTATTGCCAGCTAAAAGTATGAGCGATCGATGGAGATATCTGGGAGTCGACTTTGACAGCAATGGCAGAGTTGACTCCACCAAGGATGTACTCCTTAATTTACTCAACAGACTCACGAGAGCTCCTCTTAAATTCCACCAAAGACTCATATTTTTGAAAGACTTTCTCATTCCCCGCCTCCTATATATGTAAATATCCTGGTCTCCGGTCCCAGACCATTTCACACATTCCTTGGTTGTTAGGTCGAAATGGCTTAAGTTCGAAAACTCGGTGCCAAACGCCTACCTGTACACGCACACAGCACACGGCGGTCTGGCCATCCCCTGCCTCCAAACATTTATCCCCAGACTCCTCCTCTCCTGTCGGACAGCACTACAACACTCCACGCACCCTGGGGTCCAATGGATGCTAACCACCGAGCCCTTCAAAAAGGACCGAAAACAAGACTTCTTTGCGAGCGCTTGGGAACTTCCAGTGAGACCGCTACACAAGAGACCGATTACAGGTCTCAACAACTACACAACACGTTCGATAGAGCACATTTTGAAAAAGCACACGAAACGCCCTTTATACATTACTGGATAAAGGGTCCTACCTATCTGGTAAGGAGTATTTAAACCTACTAAAGCTCTGGATCAACGCACTACCAACGCGTGCCAGATTGGCCAGGGGACGCCCGGGCTACAACACACGTTGTAGGCACGTTTGTCGTTACACACGTTGTAGGCACGTTTGTCGTTCGAGGGCTGTTAAGGCTACTATTAGTGTACGGGGGAAGTGTGCTGCACATGGAACCCGGGCCGGACGGTTAATGCCCCGGGCTTTAGCAACCTGGGAGTACCGTCTGGGACGCCTGCTGCCTTGGCTTAATAGGCACAATGAGAGCGAGTTAGCCACATGAACGCAGACCGCCTGTCGAGAGGACCATCTGGCTCCGCTGCTGCCCTTCGCAGCGGTGGGGAACCCCTGCTCTGGACTGGTCGAGCCACCCTTCGGGGGGGTGAGTGTATATTCTGGGGTGTAACACGGAATCGCGAGGTGATCCCGTCTAATCGGTAGAGCGGAGTAGTGCCTCCATTCCGAACCTCGCAATATGTTCGCGGGCAGCGGGAGTGTAAGTATCTCTCTCTTTTGAGCGGCCTCAATGGAAGTTCCCATGCGACATGAGACGTTGGCTCATGTCGCTCGGATGTGCGATGCAACACACAAACAAACTATAAAGAGACATGACGACGTCTGTGATCGCGTGGCGGGTCTTCACCGTGAGAGGGGTCATGAGGTGATTCGTGAGCGAGTATTCCGTCGACCGGGTCTAAAGCCCGAGCTCGTAATAACAACACCTACCGAGGTCTGGGTTTTAGATGCCGAGGTTTGCGGCCCGAACAGGGACCTCACAAAAGCGCGGCAGGACAAGATCACCAAATATGACGTCGAGTTCCTAAGAGCCGCGCCACCTGACCCGCAAAAACCTCGCAGGTTCGGATCCATCACTACCTCTATGAGTGGTGTATAGGACTCCAAATCTGCGAGTACGCTCGGCGTCACGAAGAGGAATGTTATGGATCATACCGTCTTAACGCTGCAAGGAACCTTGAGGATATACCGCTCGCACCGGGTCCATAAGAGCGGGGGCTACCATCAAGTAAGGACATGGACAGCTGATTCTTAACCTCACGTGACACCTTTTTACCACCATTTTTATTAAGGCGAGCTCTGCCGAGTGTGCAAACGCATTGTAAATGATTATTAAATCATCAAAATATTTTATATATATATATATATATAGAGTGTGGAGGTATTATCGAATATCAGCCAGAGCGTTTATACTTCATCGGACAGCACCTTCTTTCGTGCATATTTGCTACAGCAATTGATAGTGAGAGCCACCGTCTCTGCGCCAAACGAAAGCTTCTCTGCGAGATTCGGTCGAGTCTCTCCCCGCCGGCAAAAACATTCTCATGGCGTGTGCGGATCTGGTCAATCTCGTATATATATATATATATATATATATATATACGCAGAAGATTTCGAAAAATGCTATACATACCTTTTGCTTCCAAATTCTTAAACACAATTTCTGCATCAGCAACACGAATGTTGTCAATGCAGTAGATTAAATCTTCCTCTGTACAATCCGTCTCGTGTGTGAATACTTTTGCAGGAGGATTAAACGCGGCAATCTGCAGGATGTGCAAGAGAAGAGAAGCGACATAGTTATGCATATATATACATATATATATATATATATATATATATATATATATATATATATATATATATATATATATATATATATATATACATACATATATATATATATATATATATATATATATATATACACATATATATATATATATACCGTTAGAACTGATCCATAAAAATCTCCAATTTCTCAGCTATCTCTATGAAAAACTCAAGCAATAATTGCCGCTACCAATTGGCGTGATTTGACTTCTGTGCAGCTGATGAATGGCCCTTCTAAGCAAATCATCGGTTTAAAATTTTAAATTAAAAGTACTAGAATTCGCCGATCCGCCCTGGTATACTTGTTATCGCATAATTGCAACTATATATATATATATATATACTAAGCTTCAATCAAGACTACAACCATTTAAAGACCTTTAGCTTAGGCAGTTATTCTTAATTAACTCGTTTGACAAAAAGATGGCTTCAATTTTGTAGTATTTATGCCAGGTGCGTAGAAAGAGCGTCGGTGCGCATGCTTAATTTGGCCTTTATATATATATATATATATATATATATATACAATTTGGCCTTTTCTATCCCATAAACGTAAGCGAGTGTATGGTTTCGTCAGCATCATTCTGCAATGCATTCTGTGCCGACGGAAGCACTCTGGTAACGCCCATGTGACTATGCTATATCTACATCGATGTCGCGCCCACGACGGCGACAACGACGACGATGATGACAACAGGCCAATCAAGGTCAGTGAATGAATGAAATTGGACGAACGTGAGGCGGGCGGGCGGACGTGCGCGCTTTAGGCAAGACAAACCTTCGGTTCGGCGGGATCGTGCTTGAATGAATCTGGATACTTTTGCAGGAAGTAGCGGGCAGCTTTTCGGCCGCTCTCCTTCGACAGGGCGAAACTGCGTTTCGCCTCGGAGGACGCCGGAATCAGGAACGGATCGTCATGGAAACGGTAGTGAGCTGCCGTGTAGTCGGCCTTTACCGTGTCGGCCAGCGCACGTAGAATGTCTGTCGAACTCCTGCACGAACAGTACCCACCAGCGCCCAAATACGACGAGAACAAATTCGTTAGACTCAATCAGTAATTGCAGAACTTTGGTCCACAAGTTGGCCGAGGTTGACGATCCCATATATATATATGGGATCCAGAGTCTGTCTACGACCGTGTCAACACCGACCGTGTGTGTGCTCCGGAGGTATTCATGCAACTACAAAGCTAAGAATACTATTCGTAATCTATTTCCTATATATAGTATGGTGGCCACTGTCGTCAGTTGTAAAACGGTTAGGAGACGAACTGTGTAAAAATAAGCATACATGAATAGAAATACACCACTACCAAATTGTGAAGATATTGTACATCTTGGCGACCAGCGATGTTGACCAGCGTTCTTCCTACGGGACGGGGGTTACACTCACCGTGGAATTCGTTTCGGAATCTCGATGGGCGGCTCAAGGGCTGTCGCGTTGGGTGCGGATACCAGCTGTGAAAGACTCCGCCGGCCGACTCTGCACGATAACAAAGGTAATCATATTAGGAATGTGAATAACAAACGTATATATATATATATATATATATATATATATATATATATATATATAGCCTTAATGTAGTCTTGTATGTTAACTGTAACTATAACATTCTTAATTACTCGATGAAAGCTTAAATTATAAGCTAATACTACGGTATGGATGGATATTACACATTAAATGCAATGGCACTGCTTGGAACAGTTTTCCCGTTCGCCTAAAGTGGCAAAAAGTCCACGAGTTCTGTCTAACGCGTGACTTCTTAAGACACCGGTTTCATTCGGTGCTTGACTGTATTTGTCTGTTGAATGTAAGTAGGGAACATAAAGAGACCTTCCTTGGCGTCGTGGCAAGAGGATCGGAACTAGGTGTCGCACGGGAAATTGACTAGAGGCCTCATACCCTCCGTGAGGCGACTATTCCACGCCGTCCCTTATGGGCTTGGAGTCGCCTAGCGGCATACCTTTAATGCATCGAGGGCCGGACATGCTGAGGATATCTGGGGTTTCCCCAACAGTCCTTGTGGCAACATGGTCGCTGACTCCCAGCTAATTATGGCTAGGACCGGAAAAACGAAATCGGACATGTGCAACTCCGAACCGGTTGGGAATCGGACGACGTTAAACGGTACTGGCATAGCCCAAGGCATCTGTCCCACAGTCCGTTAGAGTTCGCGCAGTTGAAGAAACTAGTGTCACGCATAGCGGTTTCAGAAGAGGGGTGATCAAAAAAGGCGATCACCGGCGAGGAAAAGAGCTCAGAAAAATCGCCTAGCACAGGGAAGTGGTCAAATTGGTCGAGATGAGGAGTAGTTCTTCTAGCGGAACAAATGAAGCGCCTCCCCATACAATTTACCTTTTTCCGTCCCACAAAAGACAGAAAGAAAGAAAGAGAGAGTATGCTCAGCTGCTAAGTTTTAGGGCTGATCTTTCTGTGCGACCATCAGGGGAGAAGCAGCCGAACCCTCAAACGCGATCTCGGCGCACTCACTCAGGGCAGGCCGGCGCAAGGAGGCAAGGAAAAGCACGGAGCACTAAAGAAGTGACACTTCCACCTCAAGGTGTAATGTCATGCAATTCCGAGCCGGCTACGAGGGTGGAAAAGAGTGTTGGTTTAGTCGGTTTATAAATCCCACACTAGTCACTGTTCCCTGCCCTCCCAACAAAAGTTGAGGAAGGGATGAAGCATGTTTCTAGAATGCTTTACTTCAATACAAATACATCGTGATGACAGCCTTAACGGTAAATACCATCTCTAAAAAGAACTATAAATGCATTCGTATTAAACAAAGTGGCTATGCCACTACACTAACTACGCCCTATACTCAAACTCTTGGCAATTTTCTGCAGAGATCGCGAACAACTATTTCCTAAGGCTAGGCTAGCTTAGAGTCAGTAAGCAGGACTACGATAGCTTTTCCTTCTCCTTTGTTGAAAAAAAAAACAGCCTTATTGTTTACGGCTGGCGCAATAACCTCACGTAGCGTGGACGCCGTAGAAGCTGAGACTGCAACTATTGCGATCGTGCGAAGTAATACTAAAATACGTTGTTCATCATATGCTTTCTTATAGCAAGTAAACAAGTTATTCACCTAAAGTTGAGCGTAAGTGCGCGATTCATCGCGCCGCGTCGTTCTTCCGTCACTAGATGATGCTGAGTAATATAGCTGCAAATGCTACAACAACAGCAGCAGCAGCAACAACAACATTAACAACCACAACGATACAACGGTAAGATCAACGAGCGACGATTTCAATCAGATCACGTCGGCACCCCGCCGGATACTAATATCACGCACGTCAACTTGTGTCAGCGCTTCGTCAATGTAAGCGCCCATATGTAACTATGTAACGCCTTGCGCCTCCAAAGTCTAGCTGAAATCAGCAATCGCAGCTGCTTCTCGTCTTCGTGTTCTGAGCTCTCTCTCTGCGCTGAAACCAACCGACTCTCCGGAACATAGATAGATGCCGGCGGGTTGAAGAACAACACGTTCCTTCGACGGTCGCGCAACAACAACAACAACAACACAACAAATCCACCCCGAGAAACAACACAGGGTGGCGGCAGCAGCAGCGGCGGCGGCGGCGGAGATGGCCCCAACTGGCCTGGCCCGCCTCTAGCAGACGACATTACTCCGCCCGCCTGTAGCAGACGACATCACTCTGTTCCTCTCCGTTTTTTGTTATGGCTTAGCTTATTATTGTTCGTCGGCTACCGTAAAGGGAGCAGATGATGCGAAGATAGTGCAGCCGAAAGCAGTCCAAGAGTAGAGGGAGAGCGTGTAAGGAGCGAAGTGGAAAGAGAGTGGAAAACCGCCGAGGGAAAGGGAGAACGTCAGAGAGAGAGTGATGTTGCGGCTACAATCGCGCTGCTGTTTTGCTGCTGCTGATTTGGCCGCTAAGTAGAGAACGCGCGGTGGCCGTGCGCGCTCTCCCTGTAGCACGTGCTACAGGGAGAGCGTGTTCGCAGACTAGATGCAGAAGACATATCCAGTCAGCGCAAATTGGCTGATTGATTGGCGGGCGAGAAAGGGCCCGCCCAACTGCAGCAGCAACTGCAGCAGGCTCCAATGTGACGATCCGGCGCGATCTCGGAGCTATGGAGTGAACCGTAGCAAAAGTTACTGCTTCTGTTCCCGTTAGATAGTCCCTGGTCTGGTGTGTATATAGATGACGCATCTTCTTCTGCGTTCTGCTCTCCCCGTTGGGAAAGATCTCCAATCGGCTGGAGCTAGATGTCAAGAACTCTTTTGCTGGCTGTTCAATAGTCATCGTCGTAATTGTCCAGTAAGTGTTACTGCATTGCCAAACAGTCGTCAAAAGTTCACTTTTTTTAAGCGATGCGTGTTATTAACAACTTTAAAAAAATAAAGATAGTTATGCTCTACAAGATGGTCGATTACAAGTGATACTGATCAAGTCTTGCTTCAATAACTCTTTTATTCAGTTCACGACTTCGTGGTAGCTAGCCGATGTCGATGACTAACCGTCATTATCGAAAATCGATTTCAGCTCTGGCAAAGACAATAAAATGGTGGAAGTTCAATATTAAACTTGATATATATATTAGGATTATGTACGTTACTGCGTAATGTCATGCCTCATGACAATGCCACCACACAAACTCGGTTTGCCGAGGCGATTGCATTGAATTTAGTGGCCGTATGTTACAGAACGTATAATAAATAAATATATATATATATATATATATATATATATATATATTGCCGGGATGTAAGGTAACACTTGACTGCGACCTGGAGCTGCTGGGAGTCCCGCTTCGACCGCAAGGGCTCAGGCGCGCACTGGCAAAGTGGCAAAACAAGCTAAAGGACGTCGCCGACAACCTCGCCCCGCTTGGTGCCCACCGCGCCCTTTTCTTACTCCGATCTTCGTTTTCAGCTACCAGGGTCACCCATCTTCTCCGCGGAGCGAACCTAACAGAACAAGTAGAGGATCTGCGTGCATTGAACGAGTTGACTGTGAACAGCCTCGAGTCCCTTCTCAATCTATCGCTGGCACCTTCCGCTCGAAAGCAGGCTCAACTACCAATCTCGAAGGGGGGCCTGGGAATCCCGGATCCGCTCGTCTCGGCTGGGCCAGCGATAGTCTCTTCCCTCTTCCGGTCAGAGAGCAACGCCACCGCGCTATTAGACGAGGCCGGTATTGTTCAGTACAACGAACTCAAGGGACGCTTACATGAAGAACTAAAGACAGTATGCAGGGGCGTTCCGGATAACCCTTTGAGCCAGCGGGACTGGAGCGCGTTCTTATACGACGAAGCGTATTGCAGCTTACTCGCAGGTGCTGCCGACAACTCCACGAAGGCTCGCCTTCAAGCGGTCGCTGCCAAGGGATCCGGAGCTTGGTTGCATGCAGTTCCCAGCGCCCCACTGGGCACTCTCCTGGACAATGAAACAACAAGAATTGCGACAGGTCTTCGTCTTGGCTGTGAGCTCGTCACTCCTCATCAATGCAGATGCGGTCAACCTGTAGACGAATTAGCGCATCACGGTTTATCGTGCATCATAAGCGCCGGACGGCGGGCCAGACATGCCGGTATTAACGACACCTTCAGCCGAGCGCTTCGATCATGCGGATACCCCTGCATTCTAGAGCCCCAAGGTCTCTCCGCCGTAGATGGTAAGCGCCCAGATGGGATGACCCTTACCCCTTTCAGTAGGGGAAAGATGCTTGTTTGGGACGCCACAGTCACCGACTCATTAGCACCCTCAATGGTCGGTGGCGGGGCGGTCTCGGCAGGCTACGCTGGCAGTCTAGCCGAGACAAGAAAGCTTGCCAAATACGCTTCCATCGGGTACCCACATGAGTTTCAGCCGCTAGCATTTGAAACCCTGGGCGGCCCAGGCAACATCACCCGCAAACTTCTCCACAGAGTCGGCGAGCAGTTAAACCTGGCAACTGGTGATAAGCGATCTGCAGGTTTCTTGAGACAACGTCTCGATCTCGACGTTCAACGCGGGAATGCTGCGTCCGTCCGGGGCACACTACTAATGTGGTCTCAGCCCACTCTTTACGAGATTGAGTAACATTTACGGCGCACACGTTCTCGGGAGACAATTGTCGCTCCATTGGCATTATTAATAAAGTAAAATTTTGCTATTGAAAAAAAACTATATATATATATATATATAACGCACGTTCAAAACTGGCGCGCACTTATCCCAGAGTACTCATTTGACTAGTTCTACATCTATACAGTGGCAGGTCCCTGTACTGTTGTGGCAACGTACATATTTACCTAAAGTGTTCTAACGGTTTCGGTTTTGCAAACCACAACGTTGAATTCTCTCTCTTTCCCTTTCTTGATCAAATTACATATTCATATTCAGTTATATAGGAAACCTTTTATGATAAATACTACTACTTCTATTAACAATATGCAAGTAAAACTATACTCACATAAAATATGTAATAGTATATAGATATATATGATTTGACTTTGGTTCGGGTTTTCGATAGCGTAGCTAAGGGCAATGAACTATAAACATTCAGGCACCTATAGCTGTTATCGCTGTAGTATGTTTTTATCCTAACTGTTTCGCTATTATTATTATTATTATTATTTGATTTTACGCACTCACGCATCGATTGGATTGGTTTGACGCATTTCGCTCTCGTGGAGCGTGTGATTGTAAATCCTTATGCACATCTGGATAACGCGTATTTTTCGCTCCCTCTCTATACCAATTAGTGTTTTATGAATGAATTAATCAAGAACAGGTGGTGATCGTTTATCGGCTCATTCGCGTACGAGGGAGATAAGACGCGTTCCGCACAATAACATCTGAGAGACACTATCCTCTTTCAGTTTAGTTTTTAAGGCTTCAACTCGGTAGAGCGGCAGTTCTGACGCGATCATGCAGAAAAGAACGCGTAGAGACTATAAACGTTTTTCATGAAAAAGGGAAACTTTTTCTGACGAAGCCCATTTATATGTGAATAAACAAAATCGCATCTGGGCAACCGATGCAAGCCTTCGCGTGAATATGAACGAAATCTACGCGAGTGAACTTCGGCTCCAACAAGATGCTGTCACAGGTCATACAGCCGGCAAGACAATTGAACTTTGAGGATGAAGTGTTTCCGACGGGTAATTTCGCGTAACCGTAACGGGCACATTCACTGGCCTATGAGATCTTGCAATTTAACGCCGTTAGACTTTTTCCAATCGTTTTTTTTTACAGATTTTTATGTTACTTTAAGGGTCGAGCGTGGTGGCGTGGTGCACTCGCCTGCGCGTCGCGACCGGAGGGAGACACATACGTACGCGGGTTCGAGCTCCACCGATGCACATTTGTGTTTATGGGGATCCGTCTATGAAGCAATGTGAAAAGCAGCCCCGTTTTAAAGTGTTTCTTTAAGGATCTCAGACAGATATGACTTTGCTGGTGGTCTCCTTTCTGGATTTAATTTCGTCCGCGAGTTTTCCACTTTTTGCTTACTTTCCCACGACACATAACGGGAACTAGCTAGCGAATACTGTAACATATATGATGTCACTGCACTGAGTGAGCTTGCTTTGTCTTTTGTCTGTTAGCTACCAGGCAAACATTCGCTGCTAAAGCCAGCCTACGCTTTGCACGTAATTTATAATCCGTTATAGCCATAATGATGACGACATAACGCGTACGATAAGTGCTTGCTTCTTCTTCTTGTCTCTCTCAACATTGCGGTCCAGGTCATCAGCTCAAGGCCATCATCATCTGAGCAGTTTCATTTCAAATCCGGGGCCTTGAAGTGCTTTAATGCCAACTTGTGGCAGTAGCATGCTGCAACAACAGTAGTAACAACAATATGACGGGGAATGGCAGTGCCAGCAACATCAACAATAACAACAACAATAATAATAATAACAACCGCAACAATAATAGCAACAAATGTTACTTCGCCAACAGCGTGACAATGAAAGACTGGAATCGGAGGCGCGCGAGGAGATGCGGCTAAAGCCTCGACTTCGAGTAGCTGAATTGGGTGAGGGTAGGGGCGGATCGTGTAGTTGTCGAATAGAATCGATTTTGGCCACCTACTCGCCTATGTCGAGTCCGGTGGCGGCGTGATGGCTTAAGTCTGCGCCTCGCAACCGGAGGAGACACTAGCTAGGTGCACAGGTTCGAGCCCCACCGTTGCACCGATTTGTATTTATGGGGGTCCGTCTATGAAGCAATGCGAAAAGCAGTCTCGTAGACGTTAAATCTGGGCTGAGGGTCAGCCCGAAAACTTTACCCACTCGCTTATCTACTCGTCGCGGTTGTACATTGAGTCCCCACCGAGCGCTCGCTCTAACTAGAACGGCTTGGCGAGTTAGGCTGGCGGGCAGCCTTCAAGACTAAGCTCTTACAGAATACAACAACAATATACACACACACGCACATAAACACATAAACAACAACGACGACGACGACAACAACAACAACAACGACAACGACGACGGTGACGACAACAACGAGAGCAACGACAATGAGGACAACCGAGCTATATCCAGTCAGCTGACCACAGCTGCCGGTACGGTAAACAACAGTAACAACAACAGAAACAGCGCGCACCAATAACAATAACCCGACGTAACAGCGAGTACACATAACAGCAGCACGAGCGGCAACAACAACATATACATAAGTATATATATATATATATATATATATATATATATATATGAACATCATCAGCAACAATAACCAAAACAATGACAATGTGAACGAGATCCACCACAACAGCAACAACAACGACGACGCCTTATTGTTTAGTAATAGCCGGTACAACAGTAACCCGATCGGCAGAGTTCTCTGGCAGAGGCAAAGTAGCACAGCCAACAGCACCACCACTACCACCACTAACAGTTGTCGAACGTCATTGTAAGCAAAACGGTCGATTTTCGCGTACAAAGGTTTACACACCGAGGGATATACCGATACAGATCTATAGACAACAGACAGAACAACCCGTTCTTCTGGCCATGTAGACAACGACGAGGAGCGGTCACTGTAGACGACCTTGTTCACGACACTTGCTCTCATTGGCTGTCGAAGAAGGAAGTTCAGTGTTTGAGGGTGTGTGTCTTATGTGCGTCGGTGTGTCTTGTGTAACGTTCTCACGTTAGAGCTTAGGTTGGTCAACTGAGTTACCAACTTGGCACTACACTAACTACTACTACTAATAATGTAACTACTACTACTACAGCAATTAATATTACTACTACCACTGGCCCAGCCAAAAATCGTCGAATCGATAACGAAGTGACTATGCAATTAATTCGTTAAGTGGGCGTACGAATCCGGCAAGCAGATCGATAGACTTCAGAATTGTGATCCTCCGTGAAGTACGAGCGACTTCAATACTTTTGCTTCATTATTATGTGTGAACGTCGCCGTAATGTGCTAATTGCGCTTGCTTCATTTATCGAGGGTTCTCTAGCTAACTCTCTAGTCTAGTGTATGTGAGTTGACCGACACAGAGACACTGGTGACACAGCGATCACCCACCAACACCACAACGCAGCAGCAGCAGCAGCAGTTACCAGCATCACCAGCAGTTACTTGACGTATGAGTCCGATTACGAAACGTGATGTTGTTAACTACTTCTAGTAGTTGTTTCTTAACAGTTATATTCGTTGACTCATCATAACCACCGACTGACTAACCGACGAAAGTCGACGACTTTTGTTTTCGCTTTCTTTGTCTCTCTGTTTCGCTCTTTTTCTCCGTGTTCCGTCGTCGTCCGCTCTTTCTCTACCATCTGCATACTTGTTGCCCTGGTTCGGCCTGGCCTCTTTCGATCGGATTCGAGATGACAAACCAAAAGCCACGCATAGACATTTCGTGTATCAGCATCAGCAACAGCAGCAGCGGGAGCAGTGGAAACAAAGCCAGCAGCAGCTGCAACAACAACAAAGGCAACAGCAATAACAACAACAACAACAACGGCAACAACAATAGCAACAACGGCAACAGAGGAGGCAAGAACCAAATCCAAACAAAAGGGAAAGAGCAGATCATACTAGACACAACGACATACGACATTGCACATTGCTGCCGCCGGAAAAGTGCGACGAACTGAGGCGGCGTGATACGTGAGTGAGGCGTTCGTTTGACAACGTGTGTGTGCGGGAAACTTTGCTGCTTCATCACCTTTCCACCTGACCAACCATCGTTCAGCAACAACAGCCAGCGGCAGCAGCAGCAACAGGCGGGTTAATCCCCCCTCTTCTTCTCGTTGACCATCAAAAGATTTTGGCATCGTCATGCAGTGAGTTTCGTCGCCGTCGTCCTCGGTTGTTGTTGTTGTTGTTGTTGATGATGTTCTTCTTGTTGTTGTTTTACCTGCTGCTGCTGCTGCTGTTGTTGTTGTTGTTATGGTTATTTTTAGCCTCGCGAGAGTGAACTTATCTGTCAGCGAGATGCACCACCTTCGGTTTTGTCGGTGCTGCCAAATCAGTCTGCCAATTACGGTGACGACGGCTGATCTATTTACGTATAATCTTTATATATATATATATATATATATATATATATATATATATATATATATATATATATATATATATAAATATATATATATATATATATTAGTGTTGACTCATGGATGTCATCCTGTTCGCAACAAATGACACTGGCAGCAAATTTAGCAGCAGTAGTAGTAGTATTAGGACGAGATGTGCATAGATATATTTGCTTAGTCCCTTACTGTGTGCGCTTAGCGTACATATGTATGTTATTCACGTTTGTGCAATATTCCTTCGCTCAGATGGCAAGGCATCGTCGTTGAGAATCAATCATAGGGTGGTAACGGTTATATATATATATATATATATATATATATACCGACAGCGACTAACGTGCTCTATTCTTTGATGACATTCAGAGAATACTGTATGTCAGTCGCTGTCAATCAGCTCATCACCACGAAAAGGGGAACAGTGATTTACGGGGAGGATGACAACAATTGGCTTTTGTCACTGTTGTTGTCGCCAGAGTTACTAGATGGCGTCAAGCATCGTCGTTGTAATGTCAGAATTTGATAAGAAATCATTGACTGACATGTCGTTTTGATACATATGTATATATGTATATACATATATATATATATATATATATATATATATATATATATATATATATATATACATATATATATATATGTTAGTTAATAACTGAATGATAAATACTGTGTGTAAAAAATATGTATATGGGGTAGACGGCACCGTCTAGGAATCCATAGAGTCGGTCAGTAAATGTCAACCCCGGAACAGTCGAAAAGCGTCGACCCTGGCGTTTGACGGCCAGTTCGACGAATTTTTGACGAATATTTGTTTGACCTGGAAGGTCGACAGCAGTGTGAAGAGCAGTAGAAGACAACGATTAAGGCCGCAACAGACGGCCACGCAGTGGTGCAGATGCACCGCATCTTAAACGAGCACTTTGGTCAGGCAAGAATTCTTCGGGAGACGATGAAAACCTGGCGAGTTGCTCAAGCAGTTCGTGGCGGAGTCGCGCACACTGCTGGCTGCGACGTACCGGCTTGTCGAGGTAAGCGCAGAATAGGCAGTGCGATGCAAATGCGAGGAGAAGGAGCGTCGAGACAGTGAAGTAATGAATCGATGCGTGCTATCGATGCCACGGAACGGGCTATTTCGGGATGACTAAATGGTGCGAGGAGAGGTGTTGTAATGCAGTGTACCTGGTGGAGGAATAGGGGCTTAGTGGGTTTGTGAGTCCCACACGAGTCACGCCAGATGCTTGTGACACATGTGCATTAAGCATTCCCGAAACCCCCCCAGAAAAGATTCCGGGCCGCGAGAAAATGCCACAATAGTCACAATGAAGGGTAGGGCGGAATCCTGGCAGCATAAATCACGCAAACCTTCCTTTCGGTGTGAAGCTTAGTGACAAAAGGGCAGGCGAGCTATTGAGTCGGGAGGGTCATTGGACCGGTGGAAGCGTCTCAGTGGATGATGAGCGGAATGGCAGCTGACACAAATGGTCAAATAAGTAGACTTGCGTCAAGTTGACGAGTGCATGATCTTGTCCACCAAGTGTAACGATGTTTGTTGCGCTAAGCGAATTGGGGAACGTAGAGTCAGCCAGACGGGTGCTACAACACGACGGACTTTGGAACGATGAACGACAACACACGACGTATGTTTAGCCCAGCCGAGCAGAAGGAATGTGTTCATAGGACATGCTTCCTCGGTCTATGTATTCACTCAAGGGATGCCGTAGCGTTTGTACAGTTTTAATGTTAAAACGATGGAATGGAATCTTTTCGAACATGCGACATGTTGACTGTTCCACCTGTCCTCTTCGCTGATCGTTCGTGGTCGGTTCAAGGTGGGCATTATTATGGCGTGCGGTGTCTTAGGCGATGACGCCGCCTCCGCCGTATGTCAGGTACGTAGATCTTCATAGTGATGATGATGTTATGGTTGTGGCGCGACAGGTCGGCGGTGGTGCACGTGTCTTATCGTCGCTAGAATGTACCTGAGCGGTCTCATGTCGAGGTTGTTTATGGCGGTCTACATGTTGTGGCTGATGTCGATTTCTTGGTAGTGGAGATGCACGTTCGATGATGTGCTGGGTCGGCTGTAGTGTCTCTGTCTTACAGAGTTGTTTGTAACGATGCTGATGTTGCGGCTGGTAACGGTTCTTAGGTCGTCGCGGTTTTGCTACGTTGTGTCTAACTTCGTCACAAGATGAAATATTTTTTTATTTTTGGACGCTGACAACTTATTAGCTGAGTTTAGGAAAGCCAGGTGAGGTTTTTTGGCCTACAATGTAATAAATATATCTAGCACCGGAATCGAGGGACAAAACCTCGTTCATCACACCGTGGAAACTGCTCCGATACACTCGGGAATAGTTCGAATCGAGCATTCGCCCCCACACGTTTTTCAGAGAACGATGAAAAGCCTTCTTCTATATATGGCCTCGATGATGTTTAAGTGTGGGAATTATCCTCAATCAGAGGTGTGTCTTTGGAACCAGTTACATAAAATTTGTGCAGCACGCTATGAACGAGCGAAGGCTAAGGCCTGAGGGGTTGAGACAAGTAGAAGCCAAGTAACGGTTACGCCACGAAAAAGCCTTCGTCTTGCTTCCCGAATGGGACAAAAATACAGACGGACTAGCTAGCCGCGATCGACGGAGTAATAATTGACGGTCCGTTTTGACAAATGAAGGCGCTGACAAACTACTACTTAGTGTTCTAGAAGTCTGGATAAAATCATTAGAAGGACTAGCCCTATTCCGATCACGCAGTGGTCTCAAGAACTGTGCGAGCCACTGTGATGACAAAGATTGCCGTCTGTAGTTCGGAGCCATTCGTGGACGCTCGACGACATGGCGTTCGACGTAGTGGTAATGGGCAGAGGTAAAACTTGCTTTTGCCGCGCGAGAATTCCGAAGGCCATCTTGAGCGACAGTGGAGCAAATTTTAAAGGCAGGACATCCCAGAGGCTCATAGATGGATACTGAGGAATTCAGATTAATATGTAACGGACTAAGCCAGCACCGAGGAGATCAGAAAATGAGGGACATGTAGGTTAGATGTGTGTGTGTGTAGACATATATCTATACATCGAGCAGCGGCTCCCAAACGGGGGAACGACGGTTGTCAAACCCGGGTGCCGAAAATCTAGATTAGGCAGACGCGTCGAACAACCCGGTGGTGTGGTGCATTCGCGTGCGTCTCGCGGCCGGACAAGACACATAGGTGCACATAGGATTCGATCCCCATCGTTGCACATTTAATTGTATGGAATCAGTTTTACGCAGCAATGCGAAGTAAACCCGTGGACGTGGAAGTTTTTTTAGACTAAGCAGACGCCGACGGGCCGAACCATGGCGCAAGAAAGCACTAAGAAGAATCTTACGCCGCTTGATAAGCCACAGCCATGCATGATCTGCCCTGCTTGTGTGTGTTGATGTTGTTACTGCTGTTACATTATTGTTGCTGCGACGTGACTGGCGAACGAGAAACTAGTTGGAGCTACTGGAAATGTATGAACATATGTACATGAATGGTTGTATTTGTATGCTTCTAATATATATATATATATATATATATATATATATATATATATATATATATATATGTAAAGAGAGAGAGATATAGATGGCGGGGGATGCGAAAAAAGTACTAACAAACAAACCGGGCAGCGGCTATTGTGGTAGCAGCAGTCAGTAGTCGTATGAATAGTACAAAAGGAGGCTGCTCTTGACCCTCAACGAGTCGATTGATGGCGGCGACAGCAGCTGAAGTTGGCACTTTGAGACCACTTTGGTGGTGCTGATTCATAGCGACGAGCCAGGCCACCACAAGAAGCGACAATAGCAGCACCATTATTAGTAGAAGCCGTGGCGGCAGACCACGACATTGTTGTGGTCGTAGTTTTTGTTATTGGTGTTGTTGTTGTAGCAGTTGTTGTTATTAGTGTTGTTGCTGTTGTTGTCGTCGTTATTGTTGTTGCTGTTGTCGTCAACGTCGTGATAGTTGTGACGGCCGTCGACATTATCGTCTTGCTAACAATTGTGTGGTTCTTATCTAGAACGTGTTCGTACTTCTGTCTGTCTGCTGGGTGGCTCCTATCGATAAATGGGTGGAGGAGTTGTCATCGTTATCATCTTAATACTGATAATAATAATAATAATAATAATAATAATCATAGTGACGTCGATGTCCGGCATCGCATCATGTCAAAAGGAGCTCTATTACTCACAGCAGCGGCATCGCAGCGCGTCAAGAGGAGCTCGATTACCCACAGCAGCATCAATAACAGCGGCACTTCCTTTGAGGCGATACCTCTTAGCATAGAACCTCAATCAGCTGGTGGCGATGCAGTCGACCACCGCATTATCGTTATTCTAGTCATCATATCGCTTATCAGCATGATGATGATTGCTATCCTGTTCCAAGCGTCCGTGTCATCTGTGTGGCCCGGGGTTGGCAGTCAGGTAGATTGGCAAGCTAGCAAGGGTTCCCCCATCCGCCATGATTTTCTATGTCTGTGCGTGGGGGGGGGGGGGGGGGTTACAGCCCCCGCAGGAGGGGGATGGTCGTTGTTGTGATGTATTGATCGGTTATCTATAGGCTGCTCTCTTGGCCCATCTCTTTGTTTATGGCCTGACATTGACCAACTGGTTAACTTTGTTTTGCCGTGTCGTACTGCTGTCGGAGCAATGATTGCTGGTTGTTGCTGTTGTTGTTGCTACTGTTGTTGTTGTGGTTGTTATGTCACCGGCTAACAGCCACCTTGAATGTTAATTTATGTCGAGTAACTACCATCATATTAACAACCAGCATCTATATACCTGTTGAGAAACCGCAGGCGAGATATTTGTGTGTACATATGCTCTATTTTTTTATTAGTATGTGGGTGCACTTGCATTTATTTGCTATACATTTTATCCAAATCTGCAAATCTTAAACAGGATAGTTTTGAAATGATATGTCATCGGGATCGAAATCGCGATAATTAGTATCGAGGTCACCAACCATTCTTTCCTCTCTCTTCCTCTCTCGATATATATTTTTCACTAACTATTGCATGCGAAGGGAAAGAGAAGGGCCACAAAGGGAACATTTGTTGGATGGAGTGACGAAATTGTTGCTTATTATTAAATTTACAGTGGGACTTTTACGCTTGCTCCAGCTGCTACTGATGCAGGTTCCAGTTAAATTTTAGGCAAGTAATCTTCGTGGGACAAACATTGGCTGCAAATAAACGTGTTAACTATTCTCGAATCGCACTGATACAGGTTTTACGCATGTCTGGGTACTAGTTGATGTTATGGGATAGCGACAAGACATATAATACACGCAATACGATACATAATAAACGGAAACGCATTAATGTTGCTGTTGTTATGGTTGTTGCTATTGTTGTTTTGGCTGTTGCTATTGTTGTTTTGGCTGCTGCTGTTGTTGTTGTTGGTATTTTTGTTTTGCTTGCCGCTGCTGCTGTTATGCTGCATTAGTCAACATTCACTACTGCGCATTGCAAATGCGGCGACAGCAAAAACAACACAACAATAACACGGCGATGACGTCACGGCCGCGACGACGTCAATGAACGGAATCGCGCGTGCTAGCAGCGACGCCTTGCCCAGCCTCATCCACCTGTCTGTATATCTATCTGTCTGCATCCGTCTGTCCCCATCATGGGCCAGCCGCTTAGCCATCGTCCAAACATCAACACGTTCTTTAGCAACAGAACTGTTAACTAACAATAAGTTAAATGCTGCCTCATTCAACAGCAGATACACTGTTGAATGAGGCAGCATAAACTTTTTGTTGTTGTTGCTGTTGTTGTCGGTGCTGTTGTTTAGTTATTGTGGCCGCTGTGTGGCTGCTAACGAGAACAACAACAGCAACAACACAATCACAACGGCAGCAACAGTAACAACAACCAAAAATCCTCACCAACCATAACAATTTCCAGCGTGACGTGTAACCATCTAACTACAAGCACGAGGAGCGGTAACAGCCAAAGCAGAACAACTACAATAACATGTAGAACAAAGAAAGGAGAAAAATCAGTCGCTATCGCCGGTACTAGTGTTGCACGTGGGATTAATGATCAATAAAGACGAACGGTACCGCTGTGACAGTGACGATGCAACAACACAGGATTACAGCGGCACCTACAACAATATAACATTTACAACAACAATCACGACAACAACAACGACAACAATGATGACGATGATGATAATGATTATAGGTTGAAAATACGACAGATAATCAGGCCCAGAGGAGCAGGAAGGGGCGGAGAAACAAAAATACTGGTTCATATTTCTACCGTTCCTATACAGCTCTAGCCTGACAAGGACGACTTGTCACATCCCTGGTGAAAAGTCACCCGCCACGATCAGCGAGCGAATGACGACGGAATGACTGGATGATGAAGGTGGTGGTGGTGGTGATGGTGGTGGTGGTAGCAGCAACAGATGGTTGGGCCAGTCTATCACAGATAGCCGGATGGGTGGGCAAGGGAAGAATCCACAGACGAGATGAGGGGAAGATGTATAGGGAAAGAAAGAAAGAAACCAAGCAAGTAAGTAAGAGAAACACCGAGGGTGGAGCGGGAGAGACACAGATATAGACAGTGACGCACACACCAAGAGAGATTGAGAAAGAGAGAGAAATCAATGGGGAGAGAGATAGGGTTAGATATCTATGGAGAGAGATATAGGGTGAGAGAGATCTATGGAGAGAGATATAAGGTGAGATATCTATGGAGAGAGAGAGATAGGGTGAGATATCTATGGAGAGAGAGATAGGGTAGGAGAGAGGCCTATGGAGAGAGAGAGAGAGAGAGAGGGTAAGCGAGAAGAAACGCGGCAGTACGTAATCCGAATTGACGCCAGTGCCAAACGAACCGACGCCATCAACGTGTACGCCGCGGGGTGCGGCTGTTGCAACGCTGCAACGACGGACGGTTACTAGTCGAGAGACACTGCTGCTTGATCCAGCAGCAGCAGGGGAATTAATTAACCAGCGGCAGTGAGTAGCGTGGCGGTGTTTGTTGGTCGCACTTGCTGCTTGCTCTCTTCGTGATTACTTGGCAGGTAGGTGCCAAGCCTCGGCTTTGACGCGTGACGAGTGGTGGCAGCAGCAGCGGCGGCGTTATCTTTGTAGTGTTTTTGTTTATTTGTTTGTTCGTTTGTTTGCTTCGGTTCGGTTCGTCGCCGTCGTCGTCGTTGGCCAACGACGACGCAACCACCTCAATGGATGATCTACGTCCGGCGTTTGACGCGTGACGACGCAACCACCTCAGTGGATCTACGGCCGGCGTTTGACGCCTGTCGACGCAACCACCTCAATGGATCTACGGCCGGCGTTTGACGCGTGACGCAACCACCTTAGTGGATCTACGGCCGGCGTTTGACGCGTGACGACGCAACCACCTCAGTGGATCTACGGCCGGCGTTTGACGTGTGACGACGCAGCCACCTCAGTAGATCTACGGCCGGCGTTTGACGCGTGTCGACGCAACCACCTCAATGGATCTACGGCCGGCGTTTGACGCGTGACGACGCAACCACCTCAGTGGATCTACGGCCGGCGTTTGACGCGTGACGACGCAGCCACCTCAGTGTGTTCGTATCTAGTTTGTACCTAGTTCTCGCCTATCTACATTTATCGACGTTACATACGTCAACGATCAAAACGACGACGACGACGACGGCGATGGCGATGGCGATTACGACGAATAAACGCTGGCCACGAATGCAGCAGTAGCAGCAGCAACACTTTGCAAAAGTCGCACGACATCCATCTGTTTTTCGGACGATGCGCAGCGAACTTATCTAGCAGCAGAGCATATCCGGTTTAGCAAACGATTGTGGTGGCTGGTTTCCAACGACAGGTGGTTACGTGGTTGTGGTGGGATGATGGTTGGTGGTGGTGCTGGAGGAAATGATTTTTGTGCACATGGTGAGTGGTGGCATTGTCTTTACTAATTAACGACTGGTTTTTCTACATCAGTGGTGATGATGAGTCTCGGGCGAGTTTGTCATGTCGATTGTCCCGGAATGATAATGTTGACGACGATGCGGATGCTGATGCAGATGCTGCTGCTGACACGGCAACAAGTGAATACTAGATTAGTGCACTAGTGTAGAAATGCAATCGGTTGTGACGAAGATTCTAATGGGCTAGCTAGGCTTTCAGTAACAACAGTAACAACAGCAACAACAGCAACAACAACAACAACAGTAGTACGAACAATGGCAACATTGATGGGTGACACTAGAAACTACGCAAAAATATGTTCTTGCCGCGGCTGCTAATAGTGCTGCTGCTGCTGCGGCGGTGGCAAATATCAGTCACTTTAAGATCGAGATTAAGTAACAGTCGTCCTTGAACCCTGTTATCAGCAACTAAACGCTGTGGTAGTGGTGTATTCATAACGCACCAAGGTGCTTGCACAACATGGTGCACACCATGGTCTGGCCGAGGAGGCGCCTCGCCTTGTGGCTATGTGCCCAGCTTGTATGATTTCGCGTGGAACCTGAAGTTTAGACGTTCGCCATTACTTGTTATGTTCATTCATCAAACGATTGTTGTTGTTGTGGTTGTTGTCGTTTGTGTTGTTGTTGTTGTGGTTGTTGTTGGCGTTTTTATTGTTGGTATTACGTTGGCGACTTTGTTCTTTAGTTTTTTGTCACGTCACTGTGGCGTTTGACTTTGCCGAAGCATGGCGACCGTTTTGCAGACGGCTGCGACGGACACAGTGCGACCGACTCCCCGCTACGCGAGCATAAGAGCCGGTAGACGTGTCGTGTATGTCACGATATGTCACGTTGATGTGACGTTCACGATGGCTGTGTCTCGTGTTGTCTACACGGAATTAAAGATCCACGCGGCCGTAGCAGCTTCCGTTGTTTCCGCTGCTGTTGCTTCTGCTAATGCTGGTGTGCATTAAGCTTTTCGTAGCGAGGATGGCGGTAATAACGAAGAGAGTTATGGTATATTCGGGAGCGACTTCTGGCGGCGGCCACTGTGATAGAATAGGTTTCATCATTACTTGCGTATAAATGAGAGTTATTGAGTCTTGAACGAATATTGGGGCATAGAATTAACATAGGGCCTGCTGGATGATCCACTGGAATACCGCTAACCTCGAAGACCTGATACATGGATAGATCTATTATTCGCATGAAATGTACGTCTACCTAAATACACATGTAACTCTCATCAGCAGATCATGGAGCGCGGCAGTACGAGCGAGCAGCGTTGGAATATCTAGGCTTTCTCCGACAGTACTTGTGGCAGCAGCAATCACGGTCGTAACTCTCAGCGGTATAAGCTTTATCCGTTTCTATTCTCAGTGAGAAAGATCGCAGGAAATTGAACGAGAATTCGGTCAAGAACAGCAGGGATCGAACCGGCTACAGCCCAATATATAGATGACAACAATCATAACTAGTGTCCCACTAGCTCTCTAGACCACGCCGCCATATACACCAGACGTTAGACACAACGTTAGTGGTCCACGTTCACATGATGAAAGACCACTATGCAACGTTCGTTACTTGCGGTATACGTTGCGATATACGTCCGGCAATTATGGTATATTATTATGATTATGATGACTATTATTACAATTCTAAATAATATTACTATGACTATGATAATGATGATGATGCTTATTATTGCTATTATATTAACTGGTTCTGGTGATATGATGCTGACAAAGTTGCGAATGACAATGGGACCAATAGTGGATCAATAAGGACAGTAACTACTGGTAATTTCACTGAAAACCTAACTAAACTGGAAAACATATTTATCTTGGTGTTGCCCAGTTTAGGGTTTCGACGCTTTGTGTACCTCTGAAGGTTACGGGCACAAAGCGAAATACCAATTTCGCCATGGTCATGTTTTCTATCACTTCGTAACCGGTTGTCAACTGCCCGATGACACAGGGCTCAGTTTGGATATAAATACGCAATCGGTCCATTACTGGCATTTGTTTTTGTTATCGTTGTTGTTGTTATCGTTATTGTTGTTGTTGCTGGTGCTGCTGTTGTTGTTGTTGTTGTTGTTGTTAGGCAATCAGGCCACACGTGTAGATAGTTCAGTTTGACCAAGAATGCAATTCCAAGCGCTTGTGGGGGGGGGGTAGAGAGGAACTCTGGTACGGTGGGGTATGGTGAGCGTGGGTAGCACTAACCGCTGCCAGCGACGCAGGCGCCGCATCAGGTTTTCCCGAAACCTCTTATTTACGCAACCACAATAACAACAATAGCAGCAACAGCAACAACAACAGCAGCAGCAACGACAACAACAACAAAATCAACAACAACAACAAAAGATATAGTTAAGTCAGTGTGGTTCGATTTCGTCCTCTGTGTGGCAGTGACACCGACACGCGGCGGAAACACTGGCAAGCAGAGCGATAGGAAGACTAGAAACGGAAGGTCATCTTCATGTCAGCGCTGCTACAACCGTTATTCGGCTCTACGTCCCCCCCCCCCCAACCTCTGTCTACTCTTCCCCGTCAGCGGGTCGACTCTACGCCAGTCGAACTACAAACGATACACAACTCGCTGGCACGGGCCAGCCACGGTGGTCGGGCAGACGACGATGCTTCTTGGTATTTATCGTTTGGCTCTTTACGAATTGATGATACGATACACAACACACGCACGACTACTACTATATCTAGCAAATATGACGAGCATCGCATTGCATTGCGAGTCGCGAAAGTCCTTGCGAAAGTTCCACGCAACGAATCTCAATCGGCAACAAATGACCCTTGCTCTACAGTGGAGAAAAACACTACGGCGTCCGTTGCCGACCGGCCGGCGAGCGCCGTGTGACACACATCACACTGTGGCCATGCATCATGCATGCTACTAGCACGATGCGAGGCGAATGCGTGTATGCATACATGTGTTGGACACTTGCTCATTGACTAGTTAATTTGACTAGTTAGTTAGTTAATTGTGGGTACTACGACTACCAAAGTTCGGCCGACAACTGAAACCGCGCGTGAAGGCAAAAACAAAGCCAAACCCACTGGCTTAATTGGTGCAGTGTTTTTGCTCGCGGCGTCGCCGGAAAAGGCGAGCGCCGTTGCGTGCTTGATCTCAATCCGGCGAGGTTGGGAGACATTATCTCTCTCTCTCTCTCTCCTCTATTATATATATATATGATATCATATATAGTAAGGATATGATTGTATTAATATTTATATATTAAATATATATAATTATATATTTCGTATATATATTATATATATATATATATATAAATTATATATACGTATAGATATATATATATATATATATAATAAATATTATATACGTATTATATAATATATATATATATATATATATATATATATATATATTAAAATATTATATATATATATATATATATATATATACGCGCTTTACCTAATACGACCATCAAATAAGCGCTACACTATAGCACTTGTACAAGACCACAGATGGTTGAACATATACAGTGTGAACACATATGTAACGCTTGTGGAGCTCTTACGGCGAAACCTATGTGGGTAAAATCGCACTCAAAGAGATGAATGCATGCGACACACGGTTCGGAGGATGACACCTTCGCTGAAGACCGTGGCGAACCATCGCATTCAAGACTAGTTACTGTCGATGCTTCTGGAATAAATGGCATTGCATAATAACAACATCTCAGCAACAACAACAACTGCAGTTACTAGGACCTCTCCAAACTTGTTCTCGTATCCTCGGCCATCCACAATATAGACCAGATAGCTCTGTTGCTGGTACGTTGCTATATGGTATAGCAGTATATGTTAGCAAGTTCCGTGACCTGCATTGGCGACGTCTCCCGAAGTTCAATTCGTATGTCTTTATGGACGCATATGGCTTGAGCAGGTGTGTGTGGTGCTTTCCGCTATGATTGTGCGACACCACTATTGTATATATTTCCTTGTTACCTCTGGCGGGTGGTGTACATCTGTGCGAAACTAACATCGTACTTTGTCATCGCACCAGTGAGGTCTCCGTGCCCCGTTATGTTCGCTTTGGATACATTGTTGGCGGATATTGGCCAGTGCTTACGATCTGTGTGCTATATATATATATATGGAACAGGGAAAGCTTACTGACCTGCCTCGTCTCAGTTAAGAACAATTAAGATATCGGGGGCCAAAACTGGACCAGCGTCGCAATTACCAAACTTTTTCGGGCTGACTCTTAGCGAACATGTAACGTCCACGAAATTGCTTCGCAAGCAGGTGCCTTGCAAGGTGCCTATTATTTTTTAATTTTTTGCCCTTGGGAAGATGTGCTGATATTGGGCATAACATTAGTGATTATTTACTTATCATTCGTATTACAATTCAGGTCTTAAGGGGTAAATACCGTATGTAACATTCAAGGAGATGCATTATAAATGCGACTTGTTCATCTCCGGGCAGAACTTTAGATTAATAAGGACGCATTTATAACTTCTTGTCGTGATTATGATCCAATCGTCAATTACAGTATAACTCATAATCGAAGATATGGCAGTCAATCATCCATACTGTGGTATAAGCTTCTGAGTTAAACTGATGTTGGGTAATTAAGCATTTTATACGGAATGGAACAGTTAACATACGACACGACATTAAGATATGCATTTCTCAAGTTTGGCATATATATATATACGTTTTTTGTCTCTTGGCACACGTGTTTTTCCTTCTTCGTTTATTTTCTGCGCTTACGTAAAACTCTTGTATTTCTAACTAGTTCAGCCGTGGAAAAGATCGTTATTAGATTTCCGGTGGTCACATTTCATTTGTTCAGAAAAATCTCGTTTACAGAGCACAAGGATGATCTTCTGATATCGCTATCTCTCTACTTGCATATACCTTCCATATATCATTCGTAAATACCTCATTATATATATATATATATATATATATAGTACTCTGGTGGTATATATATATATATATATATATATATATATATGCATACATAAAGCGTACGTATCTGATCGACAGCGGAATTTAACTTGAATGGCACGGCGTAGACATAACTATCACTATTATGAATGCTAGTTATTTTTTTTGACACATATGTATGTATTTTTATCCGTTATTATTGTGCGATACTGTTGTTATTACTACTGTTGTAAATATGTGTTTGTTATTTTCTGCTGCTGCTGCTGCTGATGTAACATCGGGGTGACTAGTCGTATTACTCATAGTTGTTGTACTTCCTTGAGTTAATTTTGCGGATATTGGCTAGTGCACACAATTTGTATATATATATATATATATATATATATATATATATGTGTATAAGAAGGCAAGCACTGCCGAGTGTGCAAACGTATTGTAAATGAATAATAAGTCATCACAATATTTTCTATATATATATATATATATATATATATGCTGGTTTGGCGACAGCGAACTCATTGGTCGGACGGTTTCGAATTGCCAATTGTAAACTTGAATGCTGCTGCTGCTTCTATTAGTAGTCGCGTAGTGCTTGCAACAATGGTGACGAATCGACTGAGAACAGTGGCGACGAGCTTTTTGACGAAATAGAAAAACAACAAACACCTATCTATCTATAGCCCCCGTCATCATTCCGTGTGCATGGGGTGAGATAGGTCACAATGCACGCACAATCTGCATGTGCATGCGCATACCATGTGGACTCGAGTCGATAGACGCGTACTGACAGGCGTATCGAGGCCGACAAACGAGGAAACTTTGTTTTTCCCGTTTCTCGTGTGCCACCCGATGCCTTTTTGGTGCTCGGCTGCTCGGCGGCCATTTCGACGTCGTAGCTTGTTTCGAACCGAGAGAGAGAAAGGAGCAAGAGCGACAGAAAAAAAAGGAACGAGTATCGCGCCATCACTTAGCAGCAAGGCGAGATATGGAGATATGGGCTGCTCTGTTACGTCAAATCCTGTTCCTTTTCCACCCAAACGAATAGTAGTAGTAGTAGTAGTAGTAGAGCAGGTCTTACGTGCGAATCTTTGCTGATTCAATCACCCGGTCGCGACGAGGAGGACAACCGTGAACAAAACATCGCACGCGCTTTGGCCAAGGCCTTGACAGCTTATACAAATGTATATATATATATATATATATATATATATATAACACGTATATGTGGCAGATACTATGTTCTTGTCGCAAGTGTATGTGTGCGTGTGTTTGTATGTGCGTCGATAGACAACATTTGATCGTCGATTCACTAAAGCTGTGTTAGCTGGCAAAAGTGTGGACCCCACTCGTCTGCTAACCAAAACTGACAAGGGTGACGAATTGTGGATCTCACCTGTGTGTAGAAGCAGGAAAATATAGAAAGAGAAAGAGAGATAGAGAAAGAGAGAATACGAGTGATACGACGATTTTTCCTTCAGACTTAAGTTGGAATTCTGAAAAACGGCAGTCTTAAATCGCCCAAGTGATGCTGCAGTAGCTGGAAAACGATACAGGAAACGACAAAGATTGCTATTGCTACGTTGTTGTCTTTCTTTTGTTTCTATTCTTACCTTCTAAGCGCTGTTTTTTTTAAGACTATTTGATATCTTACGATATATATATATATATATTTTATATATATATATATATATATATATATATATATATATATATGGAAGAGATAGATAGAGAAGATAACGGATGCGTGAAAGCTGCTAGATATTTTACGTCATTAAATCTATTTTTAACAAACAGTTGTTTTTACGACCGTAGTCGTAGTAGTAGTAGTAGTAGTAGTAGTAGTAGCATGATACAATGGCGCGCTCATAATAAGAGGTGGAGACGCGTTTCTGCAGACAGATGTTCCTGGCTAGTATATTCGGTAATCTAGCTGAATCTCGTAATGAGTATGAGAGGAGTGGTTGGCTGTAAATAAGTGCTGGCACAATTATTGTTCACACAAGTGGCACAATTATTTACAGCCTAGCCCGTCTACGACGGGCATACACGTCGCTACGGGGCCTTGTTGTGTTACACCAGGAGCCAGCGGCGGTGGTAGCACTTTGCGCCACACTCTGGGGGAGCAATCTTGGCAGCCTTATCAGCCATATACACCACATAATGGCTGAATAACAAGCTGTAGACCCTACGGTAGGGTCGAGCCCGGTGGCGTGATGGGTGCATTCGCCTGCGCCTCGCGACCGGAGGAGACGGTTCATAGGTGCGCGGGTTCGAACCCCACCGTGTGTTTGTGCGCGATACAGGGATAACGTGTCGCCACGAGTGGTGACTGGCAGCTCTCGAAAGCAAACCCAAAAAAAGCAATAATATCTCGCGACGATTGCGCGCAATCCTCTATTCTGACAGCGAATCGAACGCGATCCTCTCATTGTGGGCTATCGGCCTACGAAGTCTTACTCTGGCTGTCGCTGTCTCCCTTGCGCGTTCAGAAGTTCATTGCTACTACACTAAACACCTGCTCTGAACTACTTGCATATTAGATTACTGCCGATGGCGTTTGTTGAATAAAATAAATGAACGATATCTAGCACGATCTTATTCGGTCGTTCCCGCACAAATCTCTCACGATGTATATAACGCAAGGCTTATCATGATTTACGGTTTGTGGACGCTGGTGGTACCGCGATACGAGCGCTTTGGCTACGTGATTGACAGCCTATGCGACACCGTTTAACAGGACGACGATTAGGCGAAGCATTTAGTATAGTAAATGGCTACCAATGTCACTCCGATTCAGACAGAAGGTGATATTCAATTAGCTGACTCGCGGTTAGCTCAGAGATAGTCACTTGTACGAGAGGCAGAATTGATCTATGTCAGATAAAATCTGAATGTGGGGACGCGAAAATCACGGGATTTGGACGGACGGGAAATGAAATCTTGGGTGACAGTAAAATCTGCAGTTACGCAAATTGAAGAAATTAAGAGAATGTGTGTACGGACAGATATAACGTTATCTATGTAAAAAAAACCTTCAGCACCAGATTTTTAAGTCGAGTTAAAATATCGGTCACTGAGGAGAAATTTGGAATTGCAAACTATCTGGTTGGGACCATTTCGGCAGCGTGGACCGAACAAATCCCGCGTCCTCGCGCTGAACGTCAAGACCGAGACGCTGCCCTAAGAAAGCCGCAGATTTCTTGACTCCGGTGGTTTAGCTGCTCACCAATCCTGTGGAGGAGTTTGCGAGTGACGTTGCCTGGGCCGCCCAGAGTCTTCAACGTTAGCGGTTGGAACTCATGTAGGTATTCTATTGACGTGTATTTTGCGAGCTTCCTCGTTTAGACAAGGCTACCAGCGTGATCTGCAGAAATCTTCGCTGCCGGCCAGAGAAGCGTCCCGGTACAGCCCGGGTTGGCCGCATCAACATTGGTGGGGGGAAGCAAGGTCACAGCCGAGGCGAAGACCTGCTCCAATTCGGGTCGTTCCGTTGTCCAAGTGAGGCGCCTGGAAACACATGCGACCAGGCCCGGAACTCTTAGCAGCGACCACCCGAAGACGATCCCGTGCGGAGTCGTCAATAGCGCCTGCACTTAATCCGCAATGTACTTCACCGTGCCAGAATGCATCTCAGTCGTGTTGATTCAAAAGGTCTTACGGAGCAAATTGTCGTTAACGCCTCTTGAGGCGTCACATGAGTTCCTTGTGCTAAGCAATGCCGGACTTGCCTAGGGGGATAGCGTTGTTCTAAGATCGGAGAAGGGCGGAGACAGACTATCGCTGACCTGTGAATGGTTGCAGGGTTATGATTTTGATGCATTGGGCGTGAAAGCTGTCACGGAGTATAGTAATATCACTTTCACTCCGAAACAAGACTTCTCAGAGAACATGTTCCACTGGAAAAAAATATTCACATAAGTACTTTAACGAGCTTTTCAATCCTCTGTGTCACTTTCTAAACATATCTGGGAGGATCTATATATATATATATATATATATATAATCCTGGGTTAGAGAACCCGTGAGTACACGTTCATGCGGAGACAATTGTAACAGTCCAAAGTACTAACATAAAAAAGTTATATAAATAAAACTACTTGTTGACCTATATATATATATAATATATATATATGTGTGTGCGTGTGTGTAAAGGAACTGAATAACAACCTGATGATTGGCAATGTCCCTTGTTTGCTTGCAGAACGTTAAGTAAGTTCGCTGTCGTTCCGGTGCAAGCCGGTGCGGGCGATTCGCCAGCGGTGCGGCCGATCAGGTCAGTGGACCCTCAATCTCATCGCAGTAAGCAGGCGGACGTCGAAAGCTATTGGAAGCATCGCGCTGTTGACGACGGCAGCTTTTTCCAAAGCGCCATCATGCCGTCGCTCAAGGAAAATATACTGGTCCACATGATCATTCTGGGCACCTACCTGTCGTTAGGCCTCATTCTCAACGCACTACAGGCGATCTGCTACTGCATCATCCGGCCATTCAGCGTCCCATTGTTTCGCAAGATCAACAAACGCCTCACTTACGCACATTGGGCACGTCAGTATCATGCGACGAAGACTAGCTTTAGTGCGCGATTTATATAGCATTCTTACTTCTTAAATATATAGCTGGCATTAGTGACCCAGTATAAATCTACATGCACACATTTTTACTACTACTACTACTACTACTAGTAGTAAGGAATGTTTCTAAGGGAGTGATCGATATTTACGTCTCCTACGGACAAAATTTGCAACATGTCTATTGGATCTGTGTACTCTGTTGTAGTCGGAGCGATGGTAGGCGTAGAACAAGTTTGAAGTTGAAAAGTTATTGTAGTCACTTTGAAATGCCGCAAAAAAATATTTGCAACGATGGGAAACTTTATCTACATCTGTGGTGTTTACCGCTATTTAGACTGAACCTGCACATCAGGGTGAATTCATAATAATAATAATATACGTTTTCTATATTTATAATCCTACGCGTACTTGTTGTTATAAGAACGGGTATATAAGTGTAGTAACGAGATGTCTCTTATAGCGGTTACGGCGCTTGGCCTCTGGTGGAGTGAGTCCGAATGTCGAGTATGGTGCCAGGACGAGGAAACCGCGCAGACGTTCGGCAAGGAGCACAGCTATCTGGTCATGAATCATACGTATGAGGTCGATTTCCTCTACTGCTGGATCCTGTTCGATCTGCTCGGCGTTCTCGGCACGAGTAAGTCGGTCGTCAAGAAGATGCTCGCGTACGTGCCGATCTTCGGCTGGAACTGCTGTTTCGGCGATCAGATCTTCCTCGAGCGAAACTGGGAGAAAGACAAGGAGACGCTGCCTGGAAAGCTCGACACACTGCTAACTTACGAGGATACGATGCTTCTTACGATGTTCTGTGAGGGCACACGGTTTACGTCGAAAAAGCACAAGGCTTCGGTGAAGTTTGCTGAGGAACGCGGTCTGCCGATCCTCAAACACCACCTTCTGCCTCGCTCTAAGGGCTTCATCTTGTGTGCGAAGCATTTCCACGATAAGCGTACGTACATCACCGTTTTGCGGGCGGGACGTCGTCTGTGGGCCAAGCTGATGACTTCAGTCATAGTCACTTTCATTTTTTGAAGCCAAAATGGCTCTGTCAGCGAATCACAGCTGAGCGGCAAGAGGGGGCGGTGTCTTGGGTCTCGCATTGTTTATAGTGCATTGAGGAAACAACTGTGGACATTTTGCTCTGTAACGGTACAATTTGGACGTTACAGCTAGAATGAGGAATGATGCCTTTATCAACGAGGAGGCCTGAGATGAGTGATGTTGATTTGGTATACCAAAATAAGGTAAGCATTATTTTCTCTTGCCGGGCATGTGTATCGTTGCAGTGACATACATGTACGACGTCGAATTGTGTATGCCGAAAGACCAGCCGAACCCGATCTGCATAACATCAGTTCTTCGCGGAAAACCGATTTATGCCGATCTCTACGTGCGCAGGTTTGCGTTCAAGGACCTTCCCAAAGATGAGGAGGGCCTCACGAAGTTTCTGTACAAACTCTACGAGGAGAAGGACGCTATCATGGACTACTATCACACTCACAAGAACACCTTCCCTGAAGGTGAGTGACACGTTTTATAGGGGCAAAAGTGTGTGTATTTCTAACTTATAATATATTTCTCTCTCTCATTGTATATATATATATATATATATATATATATATGTTTGCAGTGGCGGATGAAACTATCTTATAAAAGCTTACGCAACGAAACAGCCGCACAAATCTGAGCGGCTGTTTCGTTGCACCATAATTGGCGTTGGTATCGAAATGTCCATGAATTCCAACCAGTAGTAGTTGTGGTTGATCCTAAGGTGCGACCTGTTCTCGGATGGCTCTTCTAAACACTAGCCGAGTAGTTGAACCGTTAGTTTGATATTCTTGCTATTGTATATGTTGTAGTCGTTAGTAGTTAACCGTTCGTTTTACATGCTTGTACATGTATTTCCAGAGTGATGCATAGGTACACGCAGGCATAAAACCATCATTATACTTCGTACCACTAAGCTGATCTACATAGAGTCAATTGCTCTGCATCTTTGCTTATATGTATTCGAATTTACCTTGCTATGACGACGATAGTAACCACGGTGATGAACAACGGATAATTGTTAATGTTGGTTGTTGTTGTTGCCGATGCTGATATTAGGCTGTGTCCGACTGCCGCTCCAGCGACCTCCGCATCGACTTCACCTTTACCTGACGGCTATGGGAACTTTCACTGGTTGTTTCGCGTACTGGGCTTTGAACGCGTTTTGGCTGTCTCCGTCCATCAGCCAGATGATCGCTGTGTCATCGATCACCGGACTTTGTAAGCATAATTATTATTATTATTATTATTATTATTATTGTGAAGACATAAATCACGAAACGTAGGTGTTTAAGTTAGGCCTGTGTTTAGGTTAATGGATGATTTGCTCTTATCTTCTTTCAACGAGAAAATAATCTACCTACAAAGAAATCGTCTATTCGCCTGCCTCTATGCCCAGTGGGCTCTATTTTTAAAATGATTTTAATAACATGATTGTCATAGATGACTGACTATACACTGGCATGTGTGGCAGTTCACGAGGGCACGCCGTATGAGTTGTTTCTCTACTCGGGGTTATGAGACTTGCCGCCACCGCAGCAACGACAGCACATTCATTCACGCTACATTTCGTATCTGGATTGTGCCGCGCATCGTGTTTCTATTGTTGTATTCACTCGTTGAAATGCTGCCGCCTGCAGCATTCAGCTGTGACGGCGGATTGTTTTATTAGTCAAGTAATAAAAAAGAACAAAAAAAAATGACTTGTTTAACCTCTCTCCTGTGATGTGTGCTGGATTTCTTGTGCGTCTTACATGCCTACTGACTTGTTGTTCCGCGTTCTTAACGTTCTCCGTTTGCCCGATTGCTCATGCTTTGCAGTGTACGGCGCGATGCACTACTTGGTTGGTCTGACGATTTCCGACCAAGGCTCGGTGTACGGAAGCACGCACGCCATCCTCGAGGGTAAATCGAGAGAGAGTGTCGCGTCAGTGCCGCCAGCAGCAGCAGCGGCGGCAACGGTAGCGCCAGTACTGCGTCGAAGCAGGATTAGGTGGGCCAGCCGACCTCGGGCCAGCCGCGAGCCTGGCGCCGGCGCGTTTTGTTTCGTTTTGTTGTCCTGCACCAACCAACACACAACAATCAACACCAACTGTACAGACGAACGACATCCGACGACATCAGGCGACTGTATTGTGTCACTGAATCACCATATCTACCATTCAATGAATGCCATATCAACCAACATCACCACGCACGGTCCAGCGCCGACACCAGCGTGGGACGACGGCTTTTGCGTTGCCTCGCTGCGTGTAAGCAGCTTAAGACGACGTGCGTTTGTCAAGTGATGATAATGAAGGTCATAACGACGAACGACGGGTTGGTGAATACGCGCAATTCGGCCGCACTGAAGAACTAGTGAGTTCGACTATGCTTAACGGTTATGATTAGGCGGCAGACCTTGGAGGACCAATGTTGGTGCTGCTGTTGTTGTTACTGTCGTCGTCGTCTTCGCCGCCGCCGCGGGTTTCTTACTGTTATTATTGTTGCAGTGGTTGCTGCTGCTGCTACCGCCACTAACAATAGCACCGCTCTGGTAGTGTATGTCACAAGCGTGCACGACAAAGAACCACCGCCCCGGGCGAAGAAGACTGTATCGCTTCGAAACGAAGCAGCTAGTACGCGGAGTATAAAGAGCATTGCGCCTTTTCTCGGCATCCAGTCATATATAATACACGTATATATATATATATATATATATATATATATATATATATATATATATATTATGGAGCGTGACTGCTGCACGTGAAAGGACAACGAGCCAAAAAAGAGCGATGTGACTGAAGGTGAAGCTGATACATCGGCAGTGAGAGACAAACAAAGACTCATTAGAGAGAGAGAGAGAGAGAGAGAGAGTAGAAATGAAAGCGCGAGTGAGAGACCTAAGTTAACGAAAATCTGGCGTAAACACGATATACAGTCCTTGCTTTAAAACTAATAGTCAATCATTATAGTAATTGTAGAGGAAGTAGCAAAGTGTTAGCAGACTGACGATCTGGGTGACAGATGATGACAAAAACGCCCTTCGGACAAGTGAAAGGCGTTGATCGGTAAAGCCAATAGATTGATACAGGCGGAGGCATGCAAAACGCGTAGGCATTTACAATTCAGCCAGGCAGTACTTTTGTTCGTTGTGTGGACAACGAATGGACGTTAACCCCGGTGGATCACTTGGTCTGGCCTGCCGGTCTTTTTGAGTCTCGTATTCTCGGCAATCTGTAGTCCCGTGCGTGTCAGGCGACAGGGCACAAAACATAAAATGATGCACCCGCAACGGGCACGTAATGAGACGTTGAATGAACCAATGATTCGTCAAGAGCAGTGCATAACTGCACATGCCACTCACAACGCCCGTCGTAATCGTCTTTTATAGAAACGAAGCAAGCCGAAAACAAGCGAATGAAAGATGAGACGGGAGCTTTGCAAATGTTGGCATCTGTTATGTTGTTATGAAATGAAAATTTATACAAATACTGTACAAAGCCTCTTTCGTTATCGACGTGGTACGCGCAAGTGCTCCAAGCTCGCCAGCGGGAGCGGTCGCTACAATTATAACGACAGTCACAATTCTCAGCGTGTTTTTACATTTTTTTTTTGTTGTCCTCGTTGACAGTCCTCGTGCAACAGTGCAGTACATATACATGTAAAGAGCTGTGTTGAAAAGAGGGAACTTACTTTTATCTCATGATGCGTTAAGGCCGAGCTCGTCGCGAAGAAGGTGAAGGAAGCGCGCACCTTCTAAGTTAACTAACATGCTGTGAATGTTCAGGAATCGGCGTCCTTTAGGTAGTACACTGAGACAACGGTGGTACCGGCCGACGTACCAGCAACAACAACAACGATAGCGGCACCAGCAGAATGATGCCGCCCGCAGGGGCCATTCTATGACTGATAGAGTCGTTGAACATGTGTAATAGTGGTAAACCGGGGCTGTCCGTCCTAGGAAGGATCAACCAACCAGCATGAAACGGAAAAGAAAGAGAGCAAGTGTGTGAGCAAATGTGTGACGAAGTGAAAAAACAAATTGATTTAATAAAATGATGAACATCGAAGTTGTTGGCCGGTTTAAATTTGGCAGTGTGGTCTCTCGTATTTGCAAGGTAGATATATATATATATATATTTAGTGGTGTAAGTAATTTCGCAAAGTTTGACATTATTATCTTTGTCATGTCTACACAGATTTCGTTCTGGTTTGGAGCCGTAGACCCAGGCTTTGTCAACGGTATCGAATCGGCACAAAAAGTCATGCACATTTCGTCTTAAAGCTTCCAAATTGCTTTTCGTCTGAAACTTGTGTTACTTTTTGCTTAATGGTTAGATCGCGCGAATGCGCAGCTTTGTTTCTATGTCATACCACCTTCTCGGCAACCGACGGTCGGCCATCATAAGTCCGTGGGTTTATTTGTACAGTTTTCTCATCCGAAACTGTCTTTGAACGTTCGGAACGCAGTGCATTTTCAGTGTTCTGGAGGACTATAATGTATAGAAAGCGTTGACTTTAAAATTATAGCCTCTGTTGCCGCGTTTCAGTACAGAGTACAGTCCAAAGCTTATACTGCCTCTTTTGAATAGAGGTAATGTACTTGGCCATGGCACTGCACTCTGGTGCATTGGTTCCAGAGTGTTTCGTCACCACGCGGTACTCGTTTTGCCCCTATCGCCACTGTAGGGTCTGACATGTCACACATGTCCGGCGCTGTAGTCGGCGTACTCAAAGGTCAATTCAAGATACGTAACGTTTAACTTTCGACCTGCACTTTTATTTAGCTTGACTTATATGACCAAATCTATGTAACCACAGTGTAACTTTACGAGTGCGTATTTCTCAGAATTATGCGTGGCTTAACTGATGACCAGAAAATACGTCACGTTATGTGCGTAAAAGTATTTTTTTTTTCGCTATTAAGCCACTTTGTTTAACAATATATATATATATATATATATATATGCGTCAGGGTTTCTTATTTCTGCCTTGTTGTGTACCTTCTCCGAGTTTGCAGTACATTTATCTGCGGTACTAAGGCGAAGACTAGCCTTACACCTGGTAACATTCTTTCAATTTTCTAAAAACAAAAAGCGTTCTTTTTAGACAAACCACTAAAACTCATCTTCAAAAGAGGCCCTTTCGAGCCTGATGTCAAATATCTTGAATATGCAGCTTACTTAAAACTTTACGATTCTGTTTGCTCTAGGGACTCCCATGCTGTTCTGTGGTCAGCTGCCCACGGCAGTATTGACTCACTTCTCATGCAAAGCAACATATCTGCTCTACGTCAATTACGGAAATGTGAATTGCTAGAACACTTTTTGATGCATGCTCCATTAACAAAAGGAGTCAACGATCAATCACTCCAAAAGCCATGGTCCGCGGTGAGTTCGTGAACGGATTGTTTGTTTGGCGGATGGCCAAATGGGCGCATGCAAATTCAAATAGCACTCACCTCGTTGGCAACTAGTTACGTTTTTTTTTCTTACAAATCTTACAAAATTACGTATATTGATAACAGTGTAGTAACAACAAATACAACACATAGGCCGAGACCAGACAAGGCATGCCCAGAAGGGACACGCTGAGAGAGCTAGTCACGTACATGCTTACGTCGGTCAAAAACTGGGACGCGGCTGCAAAGCTCATTCAACGTTTCATGAAGGAAAAAGAAGAAGCAGGAAGAAGAAAAATGGTGAAAAGCGTCCGAGAATTGTTGCCAACGCGCGACTCGACAAGCAGGACCTAACGATTTAAAATTTCCAAGACTTCCCCCGCCGTCTGTGTGTAGTTACTCTTCTGCGTTAAAGATCCCCCAGGTCAAAGGCATTTTAAACCCTAAACCTCTTAAAAAAATCACCCAATGTTCGAAAAGCACTCTGGAATTTTAACTTTTGTACCCTTCTGCACTAGAGCTACAATTAAACTGGATTTTCAATTTGATTCGATAGATACTAATCTAAAGTAAACAGTAGTAGTACAATTATCACGCATTATAAAAAATATAGTAGGGGAACAAAAAGTACATTTATTGCAAATAATGGGGGTAGGTAACCACTTTAAATGATCATTTGGTTATGCATCGGGCTGTTTACCTGTTTTGTGTACGACGACTTATAGGGGTCACGAACAACGGCACATTACATTGTTCGATCAGATTAAAAATAATGAACGTTTTTGGCTACGGGGTATTTTTACAGTGTATTTTCTTATAGTATATGTATACGCCCGGTTTAGGAGGTCATCAAAGTTTCCTTTGTCTAAGTTTGGCAATGTGTCGCAGCTGTAGACAACTGTTGCATCATATACCTCTATCCAGGCGAATCCTTAACTGCCATAAGGCAGCCATGAAGGCATATCAAGTCGGGGTTCTCCAAAGCCGGGGATCCAGGAGTCGAAAAGTCACGTTGACCGGCAGGCCGACGCCTGCCTCAGAACCGCACTCAACAGTGGCCTCATTTGCAAGACGTTTGCCATCCCACAGTCGGTCTTCCTGGGGAGATCTGACGCCCTGCCTGACGATCCGTCCTCTGCGTGATTGTTCCGTCATAGTTTTGCCAACGCCAAGGGTTTCTTCCACTCGGCGGATTATGAGCCCCCCGTAGCTTTTAGTGCCAGACTGAACGCGTACTGGAGGTGCAGTGTTTTGCAGGCATCTGGGCTTCTATATATATATATATATAAGCTAGTATCAGGATCAAAGAAGAAACATTCTATGCTGGGCGTGGCCCATCCGTGAGCCTACGCGTCAAGCATTGCCTCTTGAAGTTGCGTGAAATCGGGCCATTCATCCTACGTTCGCTTCATTCTAGCGCAGCGCCGCGTGAAAACCTCGTCTATTTCGAGCGGTACGCATCGCCGATAATTTCGCGACAAACGGTAGCAGGCGCCAGTCTGTAGGCCCCCTTCCGCGGACGGTTCCTGGCCACGTTGCAAGCAACCTTGCTGATACGACGTGCTTGGCGACGACGCGCCTAATATGCATGGCGCCTGTAGGACCAGTATCCAGGATCACGTTCAAATACTTGACAGTCCTCTTGACGGGGATAGGGCGGCCCGCGAGGGTCAGGTTGACCCCACGCGTCACCTTCCGGCCCGTTGTGAAAATTTCGTCCGTCTTCAGTGCAGCAAGGTGTAGATCCACGCCTTTCGTAAGCATATTAAAAGCGTTTTTCACATCGAATAGAAAGAGAAGAACGGACGATCAGGTCTTAAGATATTTTATGTCTCTTAGATTGCCGTCCGCACAATTCGTTGAAGAGCTTTCACACACCGGTCCCGTCGGTCATACTTGTCACCCGAGAAGGAATTAAGGTTGTCGATCTCTGCATTTAGGTACTCTGTTACTTCATTTTCAAACAGTTTGCCTGTTGCGTCCAGTAGACAAACTAATCTATAAGAAGTTGAGCCTGGCTTGAAATTATCGCAGGGAGCCGCCGCCTCCGCATCCGGCCCGAACGGCGGCACATCGTCGGGGCCGGATGCTTTTTTTCGGGGCGAGTAAGATTTGATACCGTGATAGGTGAAAAATCATCGGGACACAAAGAAGGTCTGTAGCGGGCGCCATAACTGGCTAGGGAAAGTAGTCGAACCTACTCTAGGGTCATCTTAGGCGAAAATTGGCGTCGGACGACAACACTGTAAGGTAGGCCCCAGGGATCAGGCTCGACACCAGCTCCCGCTACGCTACCACATCTGCTCGATGACAATTTTCAGTGTTCATCGGCAGC
Source organism: Dermanyssus gallinae (assembly GCA_003439945.1). Taxonomy (NCBI): domain Eukaryota; kingdom Metazoa; phylum Arthropoda; class Arachnida; order Mesostigmata; family Dermanyssidae; genus Dermanyssus; species Dermanyssus gallinae. Next base: position 28,350 of record QVRM01002501.1, on the reverse strand, counting down.
CCCTTTGGTTATTCTATAGTTCATCCGCCCGTCGCTGGCCTGGAAGGAGGAAGTCGTCATATCCTTCCCGGCGTCGTTTTGCAATCCATGACCTGGCTCGCATCAGGGTCTTGTTAGTTGCAATGCAATTCCTCCAGGTCTTGTTAACGGCGGGAGACTATCACGGCCTAGACGGCCGACGGGACCCCGAGGAAAACCGCCTACCGCCCGACATGCTGTTTGCAACATGGCGGATAGTTCCTGCGCGTCGACGCACGTGTCTTGCGCCACTCCCAATCTTGCCGCGAACGTGGAAATAAGGGTGTACTTATGAACGTGTCTCATTTGCCACGTGCGAGGAGATGGTAAAGAGGTAGGGTCGGTGCAAACGTAAAGGTGATGTAACGGTAGTCGCTTGTCGAGCCTTCTTCGACTTGGACCGTCCATCCCTCCAGTTGTTGGCAGGAACGCTGATTCTGGACTGCGGCTTGCTAGCTGGTTTGCTCGATTGCGGTGGCTTGTTTGTGACCCGCTTGGTTCCAGCGTCTTTCTGATCCTCTGCCTCCTGACGTTTCCGTTGAGTTTGCAGCACCCGGGCCCGGTAGGGCACTCCATGCTGTCAACTCCGTGGCCAGCAATGTTATCGCTATGCACCGCGGAATCATGGTATCACAGGCGCACACCGTGAGGCCTGTGGACCCACATAGGAGGCACACGCAATCCGCCGCCTCGACCGCCGTGCACGCAGCTTCTTATCAGCCAGAATTTTAGCAGCAGCAGCACGCTGGTAACCGCAGCTACGCATCCGAACGGCACGAAGCCATCACTGAAACATCGCTGGACCGCCGAACAGCTTTCTGAGCGATGCCTCGATGAAGGCCTTTGTTTCGCAGGAGTTTCCTGATGTCCTTGAGGGTGTCTGCAAAAAAACAGCCTTTCCCAACCCGAACTTGTCAGAGCCATTTTTGTCAGGGCCATGTCAGGCCACTTGACCATTGTCAAGGCCGGGCGAGCTGGCACAAGGCCCTTTGTCCCGGGCGGCTGCTCCAGCAATACCGGTAGGAATTGCTGGAGCAGCCTCGCCGATTGCTAGCCCCGCCAAAGCGGCGGTGTCCGGGGTAGTCCCGCGTTCACGAGCAAAACGACATGCAGTACACGTATGACTGACATACGGTGAAAACATACCAGACGTGGGATGTACGCATATCTAGCGTGCGGCTGATGTGTAGCCGACGTGCGGTGAAAAACTGTCTGCAGCGCCGCCTGGTTGCCGAAACGGCAGCATCTGAAAAACATTTTGTTTTTTCAGCTGCTTGCCTACCTTGGATTAAAGGCTATAGCAACGTGCCAAATTATAATACTAACCCTACGTATCTTTTATTTCTAACACTGCATCCGTCGTTTTTCCGAGAATCGAAGACATTAAGCGGCACAAGATTTGTTTCAGTTGAACAAAATATCATTTGAAAAACATTAATATACATGTGCGTATAATTTATAAGACCCGCAACGATTTTACGCTGACGTTACGAAAAAAATTAATGGAGAGTTTTATTTTTTATTTTCATCCTGTTGTTTACAGAAGCTTCTGTTTAGTCCGGCTGTATTTTTAAGGAAATCAGTCTCACTGGTGCCGCAGCAAAGATATCGTTGATTTTTCATGATTGCTTTATATTTATTATTTTTATTATTATTACTATTCATGTACTGTAATGAGTGAGCGATCCTTCTGCGACAACTACTACGTTTCCTATGTGCAGGGTGTTTGAATAATCTTGTCTAAAACACTGAGGTTTACTCAAACTGGGTGAAAAATATTTGTTTGCCAATGGAAAAGGTAATCAAAATTAATAATAATTTTAATATTTAAAAAAGTTTACATAATTCTATTATTGTATATAGAGTTCCTGCTCGTGATAAGACCAATCATATTTCAGGCGATGTAGAAAATGTCTCTGGAATACGCCAGTATGCTTGGTTTTTCAATTAAGTAATGCGTTCCTTCTCAATCATACATTTCATAAACGTATTGCAGATTAGAAACATTTTCATCTCACTCATATACGAAACATTTCCGCTCTCTTTTTCCATTGGCAAAAAACGATTTTCTCATGGAGCTTGACCATCGCTACAAAAGTGTTACGCGCCCTTCCAGCTTCTCCCCTCATTCCAGCTTCTTCTTCTGAAATGAAACAACTTCTGAATAAATACGATTTTCAGCGCAAATATAGCAACCTTGGTTTGTGCTGGTTTGCGTCACGTGCTCTCACTTAGTAGAACACGACCCGCATACCCAGCCATTCAGCATCGTGTTTTGTCTGTGCTGCTTGCTGCGTCTACTGCTCAAACAGAGGCAGTTTTATATCCGCGCCAAAGGCAGGTGTTTCAAACGGTCAGTGACCTAACCAAGATGTGTCAGACCTTCGCTGTGGCCAGTAAAACTGTTGTCGTCATATATATATATATATATATATATATATATATATATATATATATATATATATATATAAGGTAATTGATATAAAATAATTGAATAAACGATTTATATATATAGGTTTGCCGGCACCCCAAAAATACCAGACTCCGCTCTAAAATCGATATAGAAGTCACATCGATTTGTGTTTGTTGGAGTTATGTGACGGGCTTGGCTCCAGATACGCTCTAGGATTACTTGCCTTGCGCATCGGGGTCGCAACATTTTCTGGTTGAATTTTGATGGACTTCAACGTTAGACGCTCGGAAGTGATATATATGCTTGGATCCTTAAGTACATATTTAAATATGACAAAGGTCTGAAATACTTAGGTTTTGTATATATATATATATAATACTTATAATAATATAATAATACTTATAATAATTGACCTCAACGCGTTATTATTTTTATTATTATTATTATTATTATTTATTATTATTTAGTTAAAACAATTGTGAGGTATGAACGTTTAAATCATGTTTATCCTGCTCTGTTTGCTTTCTGTCAGTTCATGGCGCCTATAATGGAAGCCACGTTCCCTCTACACACGGCCAAAGACATCATCTGTCTCAAAAACATGGCCTCGCGCCGATCGCCCGTAACGTCTTCGATTCGTTTTCCGATGTCTTGCAGGAGTTTTGCTGTACCTGTGCTGATGGGGCCGAGTGTCTCTAGTATAATGGGTGCAAAGTGGTAGCTTCTAGATAGTTCTAGATACTTCCTCCGTTTTTCAGAATCCGCACGTTCTGCTACCCATCCCGATTCGACTGCGCTGTGGCGTAAATATGATAACGCCGCCGTGCATGAAACCGTTACATCCCATACAAGGCATTTTCCGTGCGACCACAGCGGGATGGTGACCCCGTCAGGTCACAACTCACTGCTGCCATTAAGACCTACTGGTTCGGGCGTGGATGGTATCCCTGCCCTTCTAAGAGCTCTTCTCACTATGGCGTTGAGTTCAGCGTGCCTTGTAAGCCTGCCGGGGCTTTTTAGACAGCTTAACGGGTGTAGACCGTCCGAGTCAACCGGTTGGCCGCATGAGAGGCACGTGAAGGGCTGGCAGACGGGTTTTTATTATTACTATTTATTCCCCACAATTGTGGGACCCAAACGTGTACCCGCGTAGGCTCACCCCCCCCCCCTTCTCAATCCATAGAGCCAATAATAGCGGCGGCGTCTCCCCTACACACTGCGAGCGAGAGTTGCTGACGCAGAAACTCGCTCTCGTGCTGGTCGCCTGTGTTAGCACTAATTTTGATACCTAGGTCTTTGAGGAAGATACTTGTGCTCTTGCTGATTGAGCCCATGGTTTCCATAGTGACGTGCACGAAGTGGTATCTTCTTTTCAAGTCAGAGAATATACGTTTTTTTTGCGATCTCAGCATGTTCGGCAACCCACCCTGACCTGGTGGCGCTGTATATCAAGTATGATAGAGCCACTGCACATTATACCGCGGCATCCTATACCAGGCATTTGCTCTTAGACCATGGCGGCATGGTAACGCCATCAAGTATTTTGCCGTCTTTGGAGCCCAACCTGGGTTCCAGGGTGCTTGGCATGCCGGCTCTACGAAGAGCCTTGATTTCCGCGTGTCTGGGAGTGTAACAATGGCTTTTAGTGCAGCTTAAAGGGTGCAGCGCGACCTTATCCACTGTTTTTCAACACGCCCTACACTCGTGTGGTTCATATATGGGATCGCCTATTTTTAGGGCGGCCACCATGCGGAAGGAGGTCTTGTCCGCGATGAAGAAAGTGCCCTTAGGAAGCCACTGCTAAAGGCCTCACGGGCGGCTATAAATACCCCTCTCTCTGTCGGAGATTGGATGCCATCTAAGATCTCGTAAGCCGTGGTTTGACACCTGTAGCCGTCAAGCATATGCTGCTCCGAGGGGCCAGGGCCAATCGATTGTCTAGCTGCCAACTCAGCCTCGTCCCTCGTTCCGCGGAGAACAGAACGGACAACGTCTCTCTGGGCCCCGTGTCTGAGGACCTTAGTCCTAACCCTATTTCGCTGACAGGAAGTGTGGCCCTTTTACAAGATCTGTCAGTAAGGGCTACGTTAAGAAGTTCACTCAGTATCTCCTTTACCACCTGGTCAAATACTTGCAAAATATCACAGTGTTAACCTGTGGGGGACGTGTGTAGAATGAAGTTTAGCCTAGGTGACCCTAGGCTGTCTCTCCATGCCTGTGAGTGCATCGCCAATAGCTGAGTTTTTATACACTGAAGGGCATCCCGCTTACCAAGGAGTGCCTGACTACGAAGTCCCAAGACGTCCTAGTCAGGCAACTCGAATCTCTTTGTACCGGGCAGGGTGTCTGCAATGATTTTGCATGGTCATCCTGTTTGTGGGAGGTTTTACCTACAGCAATGAGCTCGCATTTAGAAGCCTTATAAGCTAAGCCTCTTTCCTCTGCAAATTGTAGCACCTCGCGTGTATCGGAGGCCACTTTGTTCGCCGAGCCGCCTAGTATACCATCGTCCAGATACCACAAATCTAGTAGACTTTTTATGCGGGACACTTATCCCGGGATTTCTAAAATAAATAAGGCGGGTCCAATCGGATCTCCCTGTTGTACTCCGTTGGCTGAGAGAAAGGTAACATTTTTGGTATTATTATGACTATTTTTTTCAAGGCATTTGTGCAGTAGCTTTTCAGATTACAGCCACTGTAGACGCGACCAGGTAAGTTGTTTTAGGTAAGTGCTGCATCCTTTGGTTTCATAACCGTACCTTGGCACGCTTTTTGTCATCGTTCTCTTCGCCGGCCGTAGCCATTGTAGGTCGTAGCCTACGTCGCTAATCAGGGGTGCTGTCCGGAAAACGCTAAAAAAACAGGTAGTCGCCACTTCCCCTTTCAAGCGCAGTAGGTAAATACGTAGGTGGGCCTGTTCAAAGTGGCCGAAGGTGCGAGCCGCCTCAGTGAGCTGAGAGCGAGCGCACGCCGGCGATGCTCTCTCAAGCATCGTCGTCGGACTAACCGGCAAGACAGGACAACAGCAAGACGAGCTGAAGACGGGAAGGATGAGAAGGCAGCTCAGGAGAATCATTTGCTATAGAAACACAAAGAGAGGTGACGAAAACACGAGAAGTTGAAGCGACAGCAAATAAATTGCGAACGAGAATAACAGCGAATTATAGAGATCAGCTTATAGATGGACCACTGTAGGTAGCAAGAACGACAAAAATAATAGCAGCAACAACAACAACAACAACAACAACAACAGCAACAGCAACAACAACAGAGGCAACAGCAACAACAGAAACAACAGTAACATCAGTATAAGCAGCAGCGGCGACAACAACAGCAACAGCAGAAGCAACAACAACAACATCGTATTCGCTGCTGTCTCTATTGCCGCCATTATTAGCAAGGCTCTCATCGCCATTCTGCCTTCCCGTTCTTACCTGGCCGTTTTCTACCTGTTTGTTCAACCAGCTGCCACGACATTGATGGTGTTAGTCTGTTGTCGCCGTTGTTGTCGTCGTCGTCGTCGTCGTCAATGCCCTTTCTTGCTATTGTTGTTGTCGTCGTTGTTGCTGTCGTCGTTGACGTCGATTTCTTGCTACTGTTGTTGTTGTTAGTGTTGTTATTGCCGCGACCGCTGCCGCCGCCATCTCAGTGAGGGAGCTGCTGGTAAGCCGCCTTTTTTGAGGATCCCTTTCTGGCGGCGGGCTCCTTCCAACACGTCATCCATCGAGTAGGTTGTCGGCGACATTAGTGGGCGGCCGTCGAGAAACGCTTCTAACTTACTCGTACTGCTGCTGCTACTGCAACTACGAGAACGATTACAACAAGGTCTGCATCGACACGACGACAGGGTCGCCGGACGGAGAAGTCGAGGGGGAAAACTGAAAACGAAGGGCACGGAAACACATATATAGAGAGAGAGAAGAGTCCAGAAAAGTGATATTGTTGTTGTTGTTGTTGTTGTTGTCGTCGTTGTTGTTGTTGTTGGTGGTGTTGTTGATATTGTTGTTGTTGTTGCTGTTGTTGTTGTTGTCATTGTTGCTGTTGTTGTTCTTGGTGTTGTTGTTGTTCTACGGCGACAGACGGCGCTCTCAACGACACGGAGCAGTGGCGGGCAACCTAGGCTGCTCATGTCGTTGTTGTTGATGTTGTTGTTATTGTCGTCGTCGTCGTCGCCGTCGTCGCTGTTGTTGATGCTGTTGCTGCTGCTGCTGCTGCCGCCGCCGCCTGTGGTACTGGGTGGCCGCCGGAGATCCCAACGCATGCGCAGGACACAGCTGACTGTCTGCCAGGTCCGACTGACTGACTTACTTACGGGGCGATTGAGTGAGTGAGTGAGTGAATAGGAACGGGCCGCGCTAGGCCATAGACCATAGACCGGACAACGAAGGCGCGCTCAGCGGTGGACCACCACTACCACCACCACCTACCACCAGCACAAGCAGCAATCCTAGCGGCAACAACAGTAGTGACAGCGAGCAGCTAGCCGAATCGGTAGCGGTAGTACACGACCCACACTCTCATCTCGTCAGTCAGCGAAGCCCGTCCGTCCGCGTCAGATCGGCCTACGCTGCCGGAACAGACGTAGAAAAGTAGAGGGGGGGAACAGACAAAACGGACGTCGCTCTCAAACGGCATCGCTCTCAAACGACATCGCTCGACGACAGCGCCCGGCTGCGCGCGCTCACCAGCCACCCTCAATGGCCCGAGCGCATTTGACAATCGTGTCGTCGTCGGCGTGCGTGATGGTGAAGTGCGGTGAGGCAACAACGTGCGACTCGCTGACGGAGACGTTCCGCTCCCGGCTCGACTCGAACGGGTCGACGCGAACGTCCGAGCCGTCGGATCTACGCTGTGTGAGCCTCGATTCGGCGTCCTCCGACGAGGAATGCGACGACAACGACCACGACAACGATGGCTACCCACGCAACGAGTGCTACAAGAACTGCAGCCACAACAACAGCAATAACAGCAACAACAACAACAACAACAATAACTACTACCACAACAACTACTGCTACTACTACAACAACAACTACAACGACAGCGACAACAATGAAGACGCCGACGGCGAGGAGGCGTCATCAAACTCCAATTCGGCCGGATGTCGTCACCATCGTCTACGTCGTCGGTCGACGTGGGGTAGCGTGGGGGTTGGCAGGGCAAGTGCCGTTGTTGGTGTGGATAGCGAAAGTGGCCGGAGTGCTGGCGGTGGCGGGGGTGCCGGTGTGGGCGGTGGCGGGGGTGGCCGCCGTATTGGTGGACGTGGTGGTCGCCAACGTCGCCTGTCGATAGATGACCGTAGCTCGTGCTACTGTGGTGGTGGTAGTGGTGGTAGTGGTCGTGGGGGTGGCAACGCCAGGGGTAGTGGCGGAGGTGGCCGAGGCAGGGACAGCCACACAGGCGGGGGTAACACCACCGGCAACGCACGTGACGAAACCCGCAGCGAGGAGTGCCGGCGTGACGCGATGTCGATCGTGTACGAACTTCAGCTCGTCAACCCGCAGAGCCGTCGGGTGTACCGACAGCAGAGCTCCGAGGAGCTCGTGCCCATCTCGGACCTGTTCGACGAGGAGCTGATCAATGCGCGCGTCGTCGCCAAAACGATTCCGACGGCGGGCCCGGCTCTGCCGCCGATTCCGATCCACGCGTCGGGCCGCGTCTATCGGCCCGGCGAGCGGCAATTGTTGCGAAGCATCCGACGGGCGTCAGAGTCTGCGGCGTTGTACGATCCTCGACGGCAGCAGCAGCCGCAGCCGCAGCACCAGCAACTGCAACAGCAGCTGCAGCTGCATCAGCAGTCGTCATTGTCTTCAGTGTCCTCACAGTCGCAGGCTAGCTATGGCCGCAGTTCGCTGGCGTTCGTCGACGAACTCCTTCACCAGATCAACGACCACCTCAACGGGTCGAGAGGCGACCGTCAGCGTCGCTTCTCCAGCTGGGACAGCGACGGCAACGGCTCGACGACAACAACGTCGTCTTCGTTTTCGTCGTCGGTGGTGTTGGCCCACCATCATCATCTCGAGTCGGCGTTCGTCCGATTCACCGCCAAACAGCTCGCCGACAAGTGTAAGTCTGAGGCCACACACACACACACACGTCATCATCATTGAAACGACCACGACAACCACACAGGTGTGAGTGATCAGCATACATGACTGTTGTCTCTTCTTGATCGGAGTGTGGTGTGTGCTGTCCGTCCTCACACCTCTCACACTATATATCACTATGTTTATTTATCTGCCGATATGGTATTGATATATTTCCTCTCCACCTATTCACACTTATATATACATATATATATATATATTGGACCCTTCGTAAATGTACACACGTTCGCAGGGACCCAGTTGTCAGGTTCCCACCGTTGGCGATTAGTTACAATGAATAAAATATATATGTATATATTATATATATATATATATATATATATATATATATATATATATATATATATATATATATACATATATATATATTTATATATATATATATATATATATATATATATATATATATACATACGTATCTACCTTGTTGCTGACCATCCTCGCTCGATATGGTTCGCCATCGACAAACGGGTCGAATCGAAACGTTAACCAGCACAACAGTCGTCGGCACGTTGGCTCATTGGTGTCTCTCTACGAGAGTGTGTTCCGACCACCGCTGTGTTTCCGCGGACGCGTCGCGGCCGTCGCCGCTGCTACCGCTACGGCGGTGGGTCAGCGCAGTGGCAAATAATGCCAGCTGTTTATTTCCAGACGGCAGTTTGCTGTTTGACGGCGATGTGGTATGCCCCACAGTTACGGTGGGCAAACAGATGATAACTTTCAAAATGATTGTATTGTTGTTATTTATTTATTTATGTTGTTGTCTTGTTGTCTTGTTGTTATTGTTGTCTTGTTGTTGTTGTTCTATACATTATACACAACATATTTTTAATACATAATCAGATCAGACCCGGTAAACCACTGTCTGAGGGCAGCGAATCTAAGGGCACCGCAGCCGAATTTCCAGGTTGCACTTCAATAGATATTCTCTGCAGCAGAACTTCCCCTGCTCTCTTCTCATCCTTCTCACTTGCCGCTATTTTCCCCAATTTATTTCAGAAATCTCACTGTTGATTCGCCTATGACCTCCATTTTTTCTATGGCAACTGGCTGTACTATAAATGTTGCTACTACTATTGTTGTTGTTGGTTGTGTTGTTGTTGTTGTTGCTGCGGCTACTGCTGTGACGGCTTTGGGTCAAGCTCATCTTTGTACATCGAGGCAAATCGTCCAACCTCGTATGTCCAGTTCAATCGCGTCTGGTAAAGTCTCTGTCTACAGGGCAAATAAAGGCAGTCTTGAACAATTTCCGCTACTGTCAATTCACGCTTGCATTTTGGCCGTAAATTGCGCCACAATATATATAGTGAGCGTGCGACGAACGGGGCGATTGTAGACGCAAGTGACCTTTCAAAGTGCCAGGAATAGAGAGCTAAACGTCACTTAGTGGACAGAGCAGGACCTAAACAGGCTATCCGAAACATGCCCGTCTTGACTGAAGTTTACCGTGAGATCGACCTAAGAACATTTTGAATCTGTTGCTATTAGAGTTGTCGTTCGATTTGTGTTGTTTACCATACATACTACAAGCTCGACGGCATGTAAACCTGTCGTCCTAGTTTATATTAGACATGGAGAATCTTTAACATTAGCTTAAGCAAAAAAAAAATGGCTATAGTTGATTCTCTTGATGCTGTAGAGTGACGCAGAAGCAGACTACTAATATCAGAACATAAAACAAAGGCCGTCGCTTTCCCGGCGGTCTTTACCAGTTTTTCCCAAATTTTCAGAAGTCCTCTGAAAATGACTTAATTTAAAGATAGCAGTTGGCTTTGCAACCTCTTTTCAATCGACAGTGCGATACAATGTGGTGTTTTTGTGTTGAATAGACTTATTTTCTATACTGTTTTCGTTTATTGAATAGCCGGTGCGCGAAGCATGGCGCATTTTCGCTAGACGAACTAAAATGTATGTATTTATTAGATGTGGTTGGTGTACTGGGAGGTTTCCCATGGGTCGGCTCGTCTTCTGTACAAGGCGGCTGTCTTCTGAGTTGTAAACACACTTCTACGTATTAGCGGTCTCCGACGAATGGCAGTCTAGCGTAATACTCAATACTTATTGAGTGGATTTAACAGTAATGCAATTCTAAGATCGTAAGATTTGCGCTGTGAACGCGGTTTCAGTACTAAAGGTTATTTGACCCTTATTTGACCATAGTTAGTCTACGTCCGGTTAGCCAGTACATATAGAAGACAGAATCGATGACGTATGTCATCTATATTTTAAATTTCCTGTGAAGGTGTTGAATTCTCCCGCGCAAGTGGATCATTGAGGGTATCGTAGCACTCCCCTGACATAAAAAGGTGATATGTGTACACACACTTATCAAGCGAATAAACCAATCAATCACTCCTTAACATAGGCATTTGTTTTCACTATAATAAAAGACAGAAATGTCTTGATTAGGGGTGAGTGTAAAATTTGAGTGGAAGGAGTAAATTACTACAAATTCTTGTTATACTTAATTTCTTGTTATACAAATGTGTCTGGCCGGAAATGACTTTACAAAAGATGCGATCACAATTGAGAGAACGAGCTGTCCGACTGAGAAACTGGACATACTAGCACGGGAAAAACGTCCAACGTTAGCTAGCGGAAAGGAATTAGTCGCAATGTATGGAAATAACGAGACATTTCTACTTATATTTAATTTGCCAAAAAATCATATTTCAGCGAGCTTTACGAGACCCTTGTACGATATAAATTATTTGACGTACGTATAGATACTGCTTACATATATACAACTGGGTCAAAACATTTGTAGAAACGCCTCTCTACGGTTTCAAAAAGCTCACGTAGGCTACGGCGCCGGACAGGACCGTCCTTCCGAAACCAAAAATAGGTATGATGTGAATTGGTTTCAAATTTTGCTTGATGTAGGCCACGCAGGTGTGACGCATGTTAGACCCTCCAGTGACAATAGAGCAAAACAGGTACCGTAAGTCAATTGAACATTTCTTCTTCGAAGGCTTAACTGCCACGGATCTCAAGACCAAATTTGACGCAGCTTACGGATCAGTTTCATCAGTCAACTCGAGGGCCAAAAACAGCTTAATATAAGAAAATTGTTTAAGAAGTCTACGAAGTTGTAATGGCTGGCGCCGATTGGAACTGCACGAATTAGCAGAGGCTGCGGGCACTAGCCACCGAAGCTACGAACTCGAAATAAACCCAGGCCTCCCTTCTTCGCAGTGTGCGACTGTTTCCAACAACTTTACTCAAAGTGTCTGGTGACAACTCGAATGGCGGTGCCTGGCTCCGTCACTTGGCATTCGCCCGTAAAGTGCCATAGAAACATTTCATTCAATTTTGAATAATCGTGTCATATAATGAGTAAACTTGGACTGTTATTTGCGAGGACGACTTTACACGTGTGTTGGTTGCTTTGGCCGGCACAAGGACCTCGCAATGCGGTTTGATAGTACCCATCACTGCAGTCGCTAACTCTCATTAGTTCCGGGTACTTATATATGTATATATATACTGTATAGGTATTCAGTGGATATAGAATTGACCTTAAGCCTTATATATAGCGACATGGCTTACCCACAATACGATCCGATCAAACAACGCGCACAAGACAGAAAATGCGTTATATCTTTATTTACAATCAGTTGCAAGTTATCTTTCTTTCTTTCTCTCTCTCTCTCTCTCTCTCTATATATATATATATATATATATATTTATTTATATATATATATATATATATATATATATATATATATATATAATTCTTGACATAATGGGCACACATACTGAGTATAACATTGAACGCAAACGTTTCACACAATGACAATTCGTCTGTGTTGATATTTAACATTTGCCACTTACAACTAATTATATGACTCAATACCATGTTCGAAGACTTGCAAAAATCGCATATATATATATATATATATATATATATATATACAGGTAGTTCAATAAGTTCTTAGAATGAAAACCGAGAATTTTCCAAATCATGTTTTTAAATTTTTCTTATTCGATATACTCCCCGAGAAGCTCAATACACTTTTCCCACCGAGATTTCAGAGCTTTCATACCTCTTGAGTAGAATTCCGCGTCGTTAGACTGAAAATAGGCATTGACAGCAGCCTTAACCTCTTCATTGCTGGAAAAACGCTTTCCACTGAGACTATTCTTCAAATGTCCGAAGAGGAGATAATCAGAGAGCGCCAGATCTGGAGAATAGGAGGGTTGTTCAATAAGTTCGAACCTTAGTTGGGCCAGTTTTGCCGATGCTTGCCGGGACTTGTGTGCAGGAGCATTACCCTGGTGAAACGGGACAATCTTCTTCTGCAAAGCGGGCCGTTTCACGATGAGTTCTTGCTAACGGCAGTCCAACAGTCTTGCATAATATTCTCCTGTGATCGTTTTACAGCTCTCAAGGTAGTCGACCAGCATTATTCTACGTTGGTCTTAAAAAACTGTAGCCATCACCTTTCCGGTCAATGCCGTTGTCCGCACCCTCTTCGCAGGTCCTTCATCAGGTGCACACCATTGGCAAGATGCTTCTTGGGTCTCGGGAGTGTAGTGATGAACCCGGCTTTCATCGACGGTCATGAATCTGCACCAAAAATCCGACAGATTGTTCGACATCTTGGCCAAATTTCGCTGTAAAGCCAAAACAGGCGCGTCTTTTTGGCCTTGGTTGAGCAAATGCGGCAGCCATTTTGCTCTAAGCTCTTTCATCTTCAAGTTTTCGTGTAGGATAAAATGCACACTGCCTAAACTAATCCCTAATGCCTCCGCTATTTCCTTAATGTTCATTCGCTTATCTGTGCCAATAATTTTTCGCACTTTCTCTACGTTTTCCTCATCAGTTGCCGTTTTTTGGCCTCCTGGACGTAGTTCATCCTCGGTGCTCCTGCGACCTCTTTTTAACACATTAATCCAGTTGGAAACAGTGGCAAAACATGGCGCAGAGTCACTGTACGTCTCGTCTAACTCAATTTTTACTTAGGTCGCATTCCAACCTTTGAAATAAAAATGCTTGATAACCACTCGAAACTCTTTTTTCTCCATTTTTAAAAATCACGCCGATGAGTTGCACGGGAAAAGCTATCAAACGAAATCGCAACGGCCAATCACAATAATATATTGGGTGCTAGCAGTCGAAAAGTTGCAGTTCCTATTAGCGGTGAAAGCGTGCCAAAATTCGAATTCTAAAAAGCTCATTCTAAGAACTTATTGAACTACCTGTATATATATATATATATATATATATATATATATATATATATGTATATATATATACAAACTATTTTATCTTATGTTTATCTTTTTGAAAAGGGATAATTCACGTTAGTTCATCTAATTGCCACTAAAGACTTTTACACGAGTGCTCACAATCAAACTCTTCGTCTTAGAGACAGAAGAGGGCGTTGACACTAATAGTATGCAACGTACTTTAAACAAGATCTATGTACTCTCCGTCGTAGAGCATCATTGAGCTTACAAGTCTTGTCTATCACTTCTACGATTGTACAATGGCATTTTTCATCTTGACGAACACTAGTGACTTAAACGTGGACGTGTTACGCGTAATATCGACCAGGTTCCCGAAACTGTCGGCACCTGAGTTCAACTCATTTGCAGGATGCGGTTAGCCTGGAAGCTAGAAAAATCATCAAAGAGCACGCATGTTGGCGCAATTGACGGAAATTGATCTAGTCTGTTTAATTTTGTCGCCCGAACTCGAGCGGGCAACAGGCGGCGTCGTGGGGCAAACACGGTATATAGCCTCAGTGGTGCTCACCTCAGCCGAGTGCACCGAGTTCGCTCCCTTCGAGGTCTGCGACGACATGAACTGGATCAGTTTCGAACGGCGCTCTTCGCCGGCGAACGCCATCGCCGGTGTTGTTGCAGGACGACGGACCGTCGGACAGGCGTAGTTTGGAGGCTACGCCAAGTATAGGAGGCTACGAACTGTCCGACAGAGCAGCGTGATCAGACTCTACTATCGTTGAGGCTCATAGAGATCGAGCAGAGCGCGTACATCTCGTTGGCTTCGTGCTTCGCTAGATTGCTGTGGACGAAATTGGCTGAGTTTGTCGACGATCGGTCGCAGACGAGGGACGAGCTTGACGTTCCGCAGACGCGTCTTCAGGCCGCGGATACACGAAATGACATAAAGTAGTGGCGGTGGCTTAGGCGGCTAACGCACCGTTCGAAACGGGGCGTTGCCATGGTAACCACGGTTAGCAAAACATCGCTAATTCAAGCCCCCGTGAGACCGTGCTGGTTGATTTTGTTGGACGTGGTTGTCATTGCCCTGCTGCTACATACCTCTGCTGGAGAAAGCCCATATAATTCCAGTACGAGAACGCGATGACGATAGATGCATTTAGACGATATCGTGCCACAGGCAACTTAGCCCATTACGAGCGTCTAAAATGTGATTGTCAGAGCGTAAAAAAAACATAGCTGGCCGTCCGCGTGCGGTTCTCCCGATAGAGGTTGTAGGCCTCTTAGAATGGCTCGAGCACCTCGGTGAGCTCCGCCAGGACGGCGTGCTCCTCGTAGGTGAGCGACGTTTTGCAGGAAAGTGCGTTCTGCAGCAACAGCAGCAGCTTGCGAGTGGTGTTGGCAATTGCACTGAGCTTAGGCAGACAAAGGGAAGCGGTTAAAATAAGTGTGTACCCTTTACATGACTGCATGTGTTTCTTTCTTCCTATATATATATATATATATATATAGAGAGAGAGAGAGAGAGAGAGAGAGATAGAGAGAGAGATGAGAGAGAGAGAGATAGAGAGAGATACAGAGCAGATCATGCAATTGAAAGGCTTACCAAAACTAACAGCGGCTTAGTGGAGCAGCATATGTTGTCGCTGTCCTGTACGGGCATATATATATATATATATATATAGAGAGAGAGAGAGAGAGAGACAGAATCAATCAGGCAGGTGCTCTACGCGGATACCACCACCATCATCAGTAGGATAATTATCATCATCACTGCTTACTTTTGCTGTAAAGCCCATCTTTTCGACGGCAGATAGCTGTAGGTGAGGTGCAGACCCGAGGGCAGGCCGAAGCTAGGCTTGAGGGTGTGCAAAGTCAGTCGAATCGGCGAGTTTCGGATCTGTCGGCGAGTTGGCAAGGCGGATCTGTCGGCGAAATCGCCTGCCCGAGAGCATGTTGGTGCGTTCGATATGCGTTGTCATTTATTTAACAAGCGTTTATTAATCATCTTAGTCGGAGCAAGCAGAACGCTCACGAAGGGTTAGTCTAACGGCTCGGCCATAGCACCAACCTGCGGATTGGTATTACACTTTTTTATATGGGAAGTATAGAAACGCTAATACACTATCGGTACTGCCTGCCAACTGGGACGTTTACCCATTAAAAGTTTCTATCCTTCCCATCTCCCCAGAGTTTGGAAATGTGTGGTACTACTTCGAGACAGTTGACTTCGGCTTTCATGGATTTCGTCGTGGCTTCAGCTCACGAGCCCGAGGAGGCGCGTCAAACCGTTTTACATAGGGCTTGGTTGCCAGAGCCCCTCGCTGGGCACCCTCATTTGGAGCACCCGTAAGCGTCCTCCATCCGCGTCTGCTCGCGCATACTGGCATCTGGACAAAGACGCTTTCCGCCGCATGGTCAATATTGTCCAGACATGCAGAGCATGCATGCGTCCAACTGCGACTTCCCAATCCACACTATATAGGTCTGGAATTAGCTGTAGCCCGTACTAAGAACTACGTAAGAGGACCTGTACTAAGAACTACGTAAGTGACCCGGCCCGTCCAAGGTCGAAGGTCCGATACAAGCAACCGGGTCCAGTTTGCTCGGGGCACTTCTGAGACGGGCGTGGTCCATTTGTGAGCTTACGCGTCAAGCATCGCCGCTCGGGTTTGCGTGAAGTCCGTCGCGCCATTTGTCCTACGCTTGTTTCTTTGCCGGGCCAGGAGATCCTAGGGCAGCTGGAGAGTCAGGACGAGGGCCGCCTCTCTGCCCATCTTACGATACGCCTGGCAGACTCAAAGGACCGCGTTGCGCCGCGCGGAAGGCCCTCTAATTTGAGCGGTGCGTAAGGCTAAATCGACCCACGCCGGTGCCGCGTATACTGCCGAGGATTCCGCAACAAATGCTAGCAGCCGGCAGCGTCCGTCAGTGGCCCTCCTCGCGAGACCAGCTTCTGGGCGACCTTGCTGACATTGGTGACACCTGTAAGGCCGGTATCCAAGACGACGCCTAACTATTTGGAAGTCCTCTTAACCGGGATAGGGTGGGCCGCAAGGGACTTCATGAGTCACGTTCCGCCCCCCTAGACAAATTGCCTCCGTCTTCTGTGGGACAAGCTGTAGATGGATGATAAGTCGTCATCTATGTCTGTATGTCGGGTAGCGTTGCATTACCAATTGATTTTAGTGTTGTCTTATGCCGAGCCGAGACGGGAAGGGTGAGGTCGTCGACGTACGCGGCGGTCTCCATGCTTTCCGGAAGCTCTAGTCGCATGGGACCGCTGTAAGCCAGGTTCCATAAAGTGGGCTAAGAACGGAGCTCTGCAGCATGCCGGCTGTCTTACTGTGTTGATTTTGCCCTGGTATAAGCTTTCTGTCGTCCAAGTAAGAATAACTTATACGTCAGAGGTAAGGCGATATGCCCCTATATTCCAACATTGTCATAATCACTTACAGTTTGCTGTATTAAAATCGTTTTTTTTTTATGAGGGTGAGAAAAACGAATAATTGGGTCTTGAGAGATTTCATAGTTTCTTGGTCCGCCGTGCAGAGGGCCGCAGGTCACGTTGGAACGTATCCATCGTTGGCCGGCCCCGCCAGAAACCACCCTGGTCACCCGGCAGGGAATGAACGTGCTCGATCTCTGCATTTAGCCGTCCTAATATTACGGGAACAGTTTGCCTACTGTGTCCAATAAACAAATGTGTATAGTGGGTACCCAATTTAATCCTGTACGCGCTGTCCGAGCTTTCATCGATTCACGCACGCTTCCCGGGCCACTAACTTGGCTTCAAGAATGCCTTTTACTCTGTAAGACGGGATCACCTCTTGAAGACAGTTCGGACACACTGCCCTCAGCTGACGCATCACGTCGACGGCACACAGTAACGTGCCTGAGAAACAAAGAGTTGTTTAATTTTCTCGACAGCTCACTAAACATTTGGTACCCTGATGACGACGTGCTTGGGGGCGATGCAGATATGGTTGCCGACGATGTCCGGCGTGTGTTCGATTTTCGTGAGACTTCAGGTCTCGAGCCAAAAAATGTGATATCCACGTTACTGTGATAGAGTACAGGTTTCCAACTCCGTATTCTCCAGGCCTTGTTGCCGAAATTGAAGGTTACCCTCGGCTATCACCTGGAGTTTTTCGGAGTCCCTTTGCACTTCTTTTTGTATAAATGTTGACCCCCTTCACCTCAAGAAACTCCCTGGCGCAATTATGTGGTCGTTTGTTTCTGATGCATAAGCGTTATATTTACTTCTAAATGTTATTGCTGTTTGTCTTGATTAAGGCACTGCCTTCACCAACGTACCTGTCACCCCTTTACTTGTCATAAAAGCGACTTTCGACATCTACAACATGGCAAACTAAGTAAGTGCATTGCCTGACTATGACACTATTCTATACGTGGTGACTCATGATATGCACATAGCGGGCGGATGGTGACACGAATGCAAATGCAATGTGGACGCAGTCAAGCTGCCGGCGACAAGGATATCCGACGACGTTGATGAGGGTCTTTGGCACCTTGCCAATGACAGACGATAGATTTGCCTTCAGTTATCGATCTTCAGTAGACCGATAATCTATGATTTTTGTGCATAACTTGTGGTTGTAACAGTTACCTGTTGTTAACCAGTTCGCTGTCGCTCGTGGACATCTGGATTGCTGTGCGTGTAGCCGCGGTTGTAAGAATTAACTAGGGAACTTCGCTAGAGGGGTCCGATGTGCCCAGTTACAATTGTAGGAAAAACAACCCGAACGTCATTGATTATTTATTGATTAAATGACGGTGATTATGATGCCTTAGTCTGAAAACGAAATTTTGATTGTCCCATAGTAACGCACTTAACGAATCTATGACTTCATTCTGTCTACTAACATTTTTAGACGCCAACCCCCCGGTCTTAAAAAAGAAAAATACTTCTACTGGTTGATCTTGCTTAGAACGAATGCGAAGATAGCCATGGGACAAAAGTAAATATTCCGGCGGCAGACATTATTAGAAGCGGCGAAAGAATTAAATCAGAGTAGTTCTAACAGATGGCAAAGAGTTTATAGTGCATGCTATTGGTGCCTTTTAAAAGCAAACGGTTCATTAAGGATAACGGCCAAGTTGGACTTATCGCAATCACTTTAATTTGATAGAAAAGGACATACAAAAAGTGGAGAAAACACCAGCATTTTTGCCGACAAGCAAAATTACAGAAACGCCTCACTCTTAACGTAATACACAAATTCAATACAATACACTCTTATTTAAGGTGTAGTTTTGCTCTCTCTCTCTCTTTGTATATATATATATATATATATATATATATATATATATATATATATATATATATATACTGATATAATACTCAACAACCATCAAATTACTATTAGGGGCATATTCCAAAAAAATTGAATTTCTATCAAAATAACGCCCGCAGGGAAATATCCGAGCTGAACCTTCAGACGGTAGCAGAAGATCCTGGATTACTTCGGAAAATGATTACAGGAAACGAGTCATGGGCATATGGCTATAATAGTAGAGGCTAAATTCTTCCAGTGATGCTTACAAAGAAAGGGTCGATCGGAGAAACTCAGACAGAGCAAATCCAGCACTAAGGTTTATTTGACTGGTTTTCTTCAATTACAAACAAATCACGTTCCACGATCTTTTCATCTGGTTCTGCGACCTATAAGGAATACTTCCGCAAAAATGTACAAAAAATGCTCGAGAACGTCCAACGTAAGAGTCCTGAACTGTGGGCAAACAACTCTTGGATCCTTCATCACGACAACTCATCGGCGACACGTGCTTAGTGTTGTTGGATTGCTCCGCATTCGCCGGAGCTGGCTCTGTGCGACTTTTTCCTGGTTCTACGGAAAACATACTTAACGGGGCAACGTGTCGAGACCACAAAGGAGAATAAAAAAAAGAACATGAGCAACTAACTCAATTCTGAACAATGCATTTAGATTTTGTTTCAAGAAATAGGGAAGAAGGTAGCACAAGTGCATTGCATCAGGGGGGTGGCTTTTTTGAAAGAAACGTAAACACTTAGGAAGATTAAGTAACAAATAATTATTTTTTTATAAAGACGTACTGAACTTTTCGATCCGCTATATATAAACATGTGGCATGGTTATGTTTAAAAGTCAGATATGCACAAATGTTTATTTATGAAATGTTTGTGGTAGTCAGGGTGTTGACAAACATATTAATGTGAACAATAGTGTGCATGTTTAAAGCGTTTTTTAAACAAGATCTATTTACTATATGTAATGGAGCATTATTGAGCCTACAAGTTACATCAAAGTGTCACGCTATACTCAATACTTGCTTAACTCCATAAGGGCGCGAGGTTTCTTCGGCTTGAGCGTGCGTAGATACAGTTAGGCCTACAGTTAGTGAATGCTCGTCGTGAAGTGGCTGACGACCTCACTCGCCCGTCGGAGATCCTGCGGTCAATCTCTCTGCGCTGGGGAGGCGCCGTATCTCCACACACGCGCTCTACCCCCACTGCCTAGACTCGCGTTTTTTTTTTCTTTTATTGAACATTTGGCATATTTCATCATGACAACACTGAGACTCGTGTTCTTCTCCATTTTTCGTCTATGATAACGGCATTGTCCTGCGTCTCCCTGTGTGTATTTGTGCGAGTCCCTTTGGCATACAGCCGTGCACTCTGCCGGTAGTACAACGCTATCCTCTCGAAAGCTCGACAGGCTTCTGAGTGGTGTGCTGATCTCTCATCACGCCCTCCTTTTTTTTACGCTCACTTTCACTCAAGCCACGCACTGCCTCACGACTAACGACGAACGAGCCGCGGGTGAGTTTGCCTGCAGCAAGCAAACGAATAAAGTCTGCGTCACAACAAACGCTGCCATACCCGTTCTACGATCGGAGAAGGGCAACGTTCATCTTGACGAACATGAGTGATTCAAACGTGGACGCGTTAAGCCTAATATCGGCCAGGTTCGTGACACTGTCGGCACCCTGGACTCGACTCATTTGCAGGACGTGGTTAGCCGCAGCTGGAATGTTCATCAGCGAGCACGCAAGTTGGCACAGCGACGGGAACTCCTTCTGATGTTGCCGCCAGAACTCAAGCGGGCAGCCGGTAGAGCTGTTTGGCAAACACGGCATAACCAGGTATCTGCCCACCTCGACCGAGTTCGCCTCCTGCGATGGCATGAACTGAAACAGCCTCGAGGGGCGCTCTTCGCTGGCAGACGTTATTGCGTTGCTCTCGGGCAGGACTATTTGGGAGGCCTTCCGACGGAGCAGCGCAGTCAGGCTGGATTGCTGCTTCTCGGGACACCAGGCGAGCTTGAAACGAGGGTCAAGAATCGAGCAGAGGGCGTACGTCTCGTTAGCTTCGTATTTCGCTAGATCTTTGTGGATGAACTGGCTGAGTTTTTCGACGACCGGTTGCAGATGGACGGGCTTGACTTTCTGCAGATGGTCCGTGAGGCCGCGGATACACGGAATGATGAAGCTGACCGTCACCCTGTGACCCTCCCGAAAGAGGTTGTAGGCCTCCTCGAATGGCTCGAGCACCTCAACGAGCTCTGTCAGGACGGCGTAGTCCTCGGGCATGAACGAATACACATCGGAAAGTGCGTCTCGCAACCGTTCGTGTGTCATGCTGGTGATTGCGCGAATGATCCCCAGTTGGAGGTTCCAGGTCGAGTGGCCTTGCTCGAGTTTGGCTTGAAGTTCTTCGAGCGCCGGACCCGGGGAGACGATCATTCGAACGTAGTCTAACACCTGGCTGACTTTAGACAGCACAGACTCGAGAACAGCATTATCCTTCGTTGCCAGCGTGACGCAGGTTTCTAGCGCCTCCGCAAAACAAGTCATTCCCTCAAGGGAGGCTGAGTTCATATTTTTGAGGTCGATCGAGGTCTTCATCGATATTGTCGATGACGAGCCCAGTAGCTTGACTTCTTCGGGATGAAGTCCTGGCAACGAGGCTTTTGCTGACCTTGTTAGCTCGGTGGCGTTGTTAGCCACCGTATGGGAGACTTTCTCCGAAAGATTGTGCTCGTATATCGTCTCTTCGAAGAACTCGGCCAAATCGCTCTCAATGTCCGGCTGCGTGAAGTGCTTCGATGCGAGGAAGACCATTTTGAGCTTCCAATCGTGTACAAAGTGCGCCGATAGACAGACAACACTCTGTCCAGACAGATTCGACCAGACGTCTTGCGTAATAACTACATACTCGACTTCTTGCAGCACCTCCGCCATCCTAAAAAATCATACAACGGGCAACAGGCAGAACGTCACTTTCGTAATTCTCGCCACGGCATGTCGCGTGCTAGTTAGTCTTTGGTGCGGATTACAATGTACAATTAGTCACTCGAAGGTACTTTACTTGGCTTTTTGCTACTCGGATTCTCCGGTAGTTGACTGCAACTAGCTAGATCTTGCCTGATCAAAATCAGAGATAGGGTCTATACTAGGTTCATATGACAAAAAACAAACTCTGGTCACAAACAAAGGCCAACCTAAAATTATTCGATTCTAGTTGTGTACCGTATATATATACAGTCCCTGAAAAAAATATAGGGTCACCCACTTTTGCCACATTTCACGCATTTATTATAACCAAATGTGTAAAGATCACAGTGATACATGCTCACAGAGTAACAACTAGGACTTCAATCGACATTTGGGGTCTCGGATTACTTTGAACCACGAGATTTCCACATTTGGCACAGCTGCACCGCGAAAATATGATAGTGTCACTAGCAAGATGCATGTATTAACGAGTGAATTAAACGGAATAACAACATTTGGGCTCATTTAACGGCTCGACAGAAACAAAGGCAGACCTCCTACCAGAAGTTTTTTTCTTTGTTTAAACGATAGGCCTAGGCTGGCGCCTCGTGGTTGAAGAAAAGGCCCATATCAAGGCTTATAAGGACATCGGCCTCTCTAATCGCAAAATTTCGTGTCAATTGGGGCGTTGTGCCCAAGTAGTAAATAACTTTGTTCATTTAGGTAAAAAATACGCCGTAAAAAAGGAGTTCCGGGCGTCCAAATTTTATTTCGGAATGAAACAAGCTGCAATTCTGAAGAAAGCGTCGAACTCTACGCCCTCGGCAAGCGCAATTGCGGCGGCGGCCGACGTGCAAACGAAAGTGCAAAATTGTGCAAAGCTTCCTCAGGAAGACAAATTGGCAAAAACACAAAAAAAACAACGATTGACCGCTGACCAATGAAAGCTCGTCTTGACTTCGCCCACGATAAAATGTCATGGACCACTGAGCCCACGACACGATGTGATGGATCACTGAGTGACACAGAGCGCTCTTTTCGAATGAAAAAAGTTTAACTTTGATGAATCAGATCGATTTTACTATTATTCGCACGATGTCCGCAAGGAAGAACGAATTTTGTCAAAACGTCACTTAGGTGGCGGTTCAGTGGTGATCTGGGCTGCTGTCGGATATTATACAAAGTCATCGATTGTTTTTTTAGACGGTCGTGTTTATTCGACGCGATACGGGGATTTGCTAAAAGAGCAATCGGCGCATTTTAAGCTGATGGGATGGCCAGACTTCGTTTTTGCACACGATAACGCCTCGATTCACACCGCCAGGCTGATTGAAAGCTGGTTCGACCAACGTCACATTGAATTCCTTCGCTAGCCTGCACTCTCATCTGATCTTAATATGATCCAGAATGTGTGGAGCTGGCTCGAACAAAAAGTTTACACGGATAAAAACAATTTTTGAGGCTTGGAACGAGCTCTTGCAAAACGGCATCCAAAATTCGTTTAACACTATACCAAACCGCACTTTTGAGGTTATCAGACTTAATGGGAAGTTCACTGAGTACTATGTATAGTCTAAATGCCGTGAAATTAGCCCAAATGCCGTTGATCTGCTTAATTAGTTTGTTAAAACAGATATCTTGCTAGTGGCCTTATAATTTTTTCGCGGTGTAGCTGTGCCAAATGTGAAAATCTCGTGGTTCAAAGTAATCCGAGGCCCTAAATGTCGATAGAAGTCTTCGCTGTTACTCTGTGAGCATGTATCACTGTGATTTTAACACGATATGTTATAATAAATGCGTGAAATGTAACAAAAATGGGTGGCCCTATATTTTTTTCAGGGACTGTATATATATATATATATATATATATATATATATATATATATATATATATATATATGTAAACCATAAGGCGAGCACCGAGTGTGCAAACGTATTGTAAATGTTTAATAAATCATCAAAATATTTTATATATTTAATTGAATTTGTTTTATTAACACCCAAACTGGGTAAATGTGTTTATGTTACATCAAAATGTTTCGAGACGCCAACAATCTAGTGTTTTGCTAGTTCTGCTATCGACATAACCGCCGGGCATACCGCGGCGTGGTATCGATCACATTTGCTCCAGCATTGTTTGCATTGACATTCATCCTGTGGTTCATGAAAACCCTCCACGTTGCACAGAACGTGATGAAATCCGTGAGCTGCAAAGGCCGTCATTAGATGTCGATCTATTACACCGCTACCCCGCCATTCAGTGCTCGTCATTGCTGCTGTCTTATAAATACCTATGTCCACCTCACTAATTTTGGTTTCCCAGTTTCGCATATAAACTTCAAAGGCGCACGTTTTCTTCAGATTAAATCGTTTTTGTAGTTCTTCCGTCAGCAGCAGGCCACCCTCCAAGACGTGAACAATTCTATTCCTGCATGTATTCGAAAGCGCAAAAACCCTCTTTAAAAAGAAAAACCTCTCCCCATCAATTAAACGCAATTCGCCTACTAAAATATTTAAAATAAAATATTTTATATATATTGAGAGAAATAAGGAGAACAACAATCATTCAGGTGCGCAGGGTAAGCTCTACGCGCACTACTACCATCACTTACCACTATCTATTATTTCCATCACTGTTTCCCAAAAAGACGCCCACAGCAGTCCGCTGAGCAAAAGGAATGGACGCGAAGAGCATCGTTGAAGAAGCTGAGAAATATATCAGCGGGACGGAAGGTCTGGTGGCCGTATTTATTCAGGCTGGCTATTATGAGTGCATGGAGTTCGAAACCTCTATTGCGGTGGAAAGTTTTGGCGCAAAGCTGAAAGCGGGTAGACCCGAGTCAGAAACTTCATGTGCTGTCCGTCCCGCTGTTCTCGGCAGACTGCAAGGCCAGAAATGATGCTATCTCTTCAAAAGCGACTGAGGAAGGTACACCCTTTTTGCACTGCCGTTGACAGTGATACAACGACAAGTTGTTGAAAGCGGTCGGTACTCCTACAAGGGAGACGTCTCCATGAAAATCGCGGTAATCCTGGCACGAAAGATATTAGCTTTTTTAGAAGTAATACCGCTGACACTTAAAAATGTACTGACGTACGAACCGGAGAATGCAAAACTCAAGAAACCTCCGGGGACTCGCGGGCCACGGGCGCATCAGTACCCGGACAAAGCGGCCCTTCCACCGCGTGCGTCTCCCGCAAAGCCGCCACCCACGCCTCGCCGCCGCTCTTCAACCCGTGCTCGGGACACTAATCACAAACCGTCAACGGAACTTTATCCGGTCAGAAGGAATGGTCTCCAGCTGCACTCTCGTCTCTGGAAGCAATACTGAAGCAAGTACTCGCGAACGTCCAACCGCAACGGACGTCGCAGCACAACAATTCGCACTCCAGCAGGAACCACCGTCGTCCACAGGGCAGAGGTTGGACCCAGGGTCGTCGGTTCGACTGAGAATTGGCGCAGACCGCGGGGAGTTGCTTGACAAGATAACCCTTGTGCAATGGAATGTAGAAGGCGCTTCGCGGGCTCTATCTTTACTGCCACAATCTGCACTTTCAGGCATCGATGCCATCGTTCTTACGGAGACCTGGGAAACAAAGCCATTTGAATTACCGGGTTTCTACGCATCCCACTGCTTGGCTCGGCCTCCCTCAGGGCGAGGTCGACCGAGCGGCGGTGTATCGGTGCTGTACAACCAGAGGCTTGGGGACGTCAGAGTAGCACTTGCAGAGGACGATTTGTTGGTACTGAACGGCAGCAGATGTAGTATCATAGCCGCTTATGTTCGTCCCTCGACCAGTGAGAATACGTCGGTTCTGATCGACAAGATCACTCGCGCAATGCATGCCCTTCCTTCTCTGTCCACTCCACTCATCCTGGCTGGTGATTTAAACACACGCATCGACAAGCCGGATGAACTACGTACCCGCACTCTGCTCGCGCTGCTCGCGAACCTCGGATGTTATCTACTCTCTGATACCAGCATCTCCACGTTCGAAGACTTCATGGGGCGGTCAGTAATCCACATATTTGCTACAAACGTCCAACCGGAAAGATCTCTTTACATTGGCAAGAATAATTCGCTATGTGAAGGGAGCTCTCTAAGATGGGACGTTCCTGTGAGAGTCGAGTTGTGTCTCACGCAAGAGGCAGCTCCACCCGGAAGGAACGTTGGTCTTCCTAAGACGCTGGACCCGACTAAATTAGGCCCCAAGCTGGCAGCCTTGTTCCCTGTTCCTCGCGATCCAGGCATCGATTCTTACGCCTGCACTTTAATTGACGTCCTGAAACCGTCAGTGGCAGAGGTGAGGCCGCGACCCGAGCGCCCGTGGTTTAATGCGACATGTAAGATGGCGTCTACCGCATTACAACTGACTCGCGAACTGACGCGACGGCATCCAGCATTGAGACCTCTTTTCATCCTTGTAAGAAGCTGGTACCGTCGAATACTCGAATCAGCCCGTCAGCAGCACCTTGTAAGGGAAGAGGACAAGCTAGTGATAAGGGCATCGAAGGGCCGTACAGGTGACTGACGCGAGACAGGCCGATACCATGCCCTATCAGCTCTGATGTGCTAATAGAGCACTTTAGATGAATGTACGCGGCGACAAATACCATCCCTCGAGCGGTCCCATCTTATGCTTGTGTATGGGACGAGGAAACGACCGCCATGCGTGAGCTTTTAGGTGCCGAGTTCTCGGTGTTTGAGGTTCTGCGTGCGCTGGAACATCTTCAGTCGAACAAGGCGGCTGGGCCGGACCTGATCTGCAACGAACACCTGAAGTATGCGGCTGACATGTTTCCTTGTTGGACGAGTCTGTTCAACGCCTGCCTACGACATGGACGTCTGCCAGCATGCTGGAGCAATGCTCTCCTTAGCATCATCCCGAAGAACAAAAGCAGCCCTCATGACGCATCCTCATGGCGGGCGATCGCGAAGAAAAGCTACTGCTACAAGCTGCTGGCTCTCTTCATCACTCGGCGGTTGACAAGGTACCTGGAGGCTTGCTCCTGTACCCCGCCTGAGCAGCATGGATTTCGTGCATGTCACTCCACCATGACCGCGTGTGAGATCTTGCTTCAAGAGGTGCATCAGGCAATCCGGAGGCCAAAACAAGCACTATTTGCGGTGTTTGTAGATTTTAAATCTGCGTTCGATATGGCGCCACGTGACAAGATTTTAATAAAGCTTGCTCAATGCGGGGGTTCCTGAAAACATGCTACTGCTGATTAAGGCCATACTGCAGGAGAATTCGGTGAGCATAGACGACGGAGTAGCCCTTCTAGAGCCGTTTGTTCAGTCCACGGGTGTAGCACAGGGTGACAATCTGAGCCCGCTGCTTTTCTCCCCATTGCTGAGCGATTTGCCACGACGCGTTCAGGGACCAGTCGAGACACGTGAAAACTCTGCTATATGCCGATGATCTTGTGATTTTTGAAAGAAGTTGGTTTCACGTTCAGCAGGCGCTGGCAAGGCTGTCGGGGTATGTGGAAGAGGCTGGCCTATTGATTAATATGGACAAGACAGAAGCCATGAAATTCCGACGCGGTGGCCGTCTTGCGGCTTCTGATGCTCTGCATATAAACAAGACATCCCCGAAATATGTAAACAAATTTAAATATCTAGGGGTGATACTCCCTACAAACGGTCGGTCCGTCGTGGAGCACATTACAGACAGAGCGCGCCGAGCGCTGGTTGCGAGTGGTAGTATACGAACTCCTTCGAGACTATCTCTACGAACGACGCTGTCTTTGTTCAACATGACGGTAGCGCCAGTCGCGTCCTACGGAATACAGGTTATCTGGGATTATCTTTCGTCGACGCAACTCGAAAAACTCGAGCGGATCAAGCCTGCATTCCTGAAGCGAGCTCTAGGGTCTGCATCGTACATCGCTGAACAGATACGTTTATCTGCTTTGTGACACGGCACGTCGCTTATAGAGGACCTAAAGCGTAGATTCAAGCTCCCTTTCCACTCCGGCCTACGCGCAATTTATCAGGATCTTGGGACGGGGAAAATGGCGGAGATCGATCCTGATTTCTATATAGCACGGGTGCGGTTACCTCTGAAACATGGAACAGGTCGGGCGAACGAACCGACACGTTCTCACGCGCTTTGCTTGTTCCATGGCTTTCATCACGTTTGATGCGGGACGGGCGGGGGGGGGTTTCATACACCTGCAGATACATGTATCTGTTTAAGATGCGGTGAAAGATGCCCCAGGTACCACGCGGCATCGTGTGCGGCGGTACCGTCGTTGAATAGCCTATCAGATGCGACTCGGCGCAGTCAAGGTGCGGACGCACAGGAGGTTAGCTTTAACCACTTTAATCATTTCTAT